>OZ026835.1:3356070-3519713 GCA_964023205.1 Lutraria lutraria | reverse complement strand
TATCAAGTGTTTATCCGAATATTTTGAGCACACACATTATTTGCTATAACAGTATTCTATGGTCGATTTGCTATTCTCCGTCACAAAATTGTATGCATAAGAATTCAAACAAACACATTCCACAAAGTTTTCAAATTTAAGTTTAATAATTCCTCAAATATTTTACATCACAATCAATCATTAATAAAATGAAACAATTTAATTAATTAAATTGCAATTATAAATTTACTTTCCACACATTTTTTTTATAATAATCGGATATAAGCAATATCTGTACACAATTCTATTTGTGACCAAAAATCTATAATTTTTGGAGAAAGCAAGGTCTTAAATTGTTGGCTTTACTTAATTAGTGACTTGTAACGTCAGATAAATGACAGCTAGACAATGGGTAAAAATGAAGACTGTATTGTTTTCACTAGACCACCTAATTGTGGAAAACATGATTGAAATATCAAAGAATGAACAATCCCTGTGTCATTGAGTGCCATATAAGGTATTGCTCAACTTAACATACTAAAATGAGACAATTAATAATCTTTCAACAGGGGACAGCTAAAATGGTTCAAATATTTGTTTTTGTCATATATCTTAAGCATATCAGATGCATCTAAAGTTCAAACAATACCGCAGTTTATTAATAATAAATAAAGAAAATCTTTTTCATGTGAAAGTTTTATGACATTAGAAAAACAAACCAGTTTTCCTGGATTCTGTACACATACAACCCCCCACCCTGCATGTTACTGTCAACTTCACAATATAAATCATCAATCGGTTGGGCAATGAATATCTTTAATTGTAAGCATGTGCATGCAGTGATTAGGATTTGAACTCACACACCCATAAGGCATTGTTCTTAAACACATAAAACTCTTACCTCTGGTGGAACATTACATCATACATTGAACAGTACGATAATTGTTAATTTAATTTTAAGTCATATTTTTGTTAATCTGTTGTTTAATGAACCCTTTGACAGATGTGGTCATTACAGAGCCACCCTATAGAGAGAGGAGAGAGAAGATTTATAGCATTTATATCCTAACTCTTATCTGAAATTGTTTTTCCTGAGTTTTTATCATGTTTGATGTAAAGCTCTGTAGTTGGTATGGGGACTCGAAAAGTGTCCCAAGAATATCTGAAGGCGGAGTCGAGATTTGAACCTATGACCTTTCCTTTAGTAGTCCGGCAGGTTACCACTAGACAACCGATCCCCCCCCCCCCCCCTAAGTCATTCTTCAGGAAAGAACCAAATCTAATGGTCTCCAAATGATACTGGTAATATTTATCTTATCAAAATGTATGAGCCAACTGTTGCATAACTGAAAAAAATGGTTATGATAAAAACAATTTAATTGGCACATACAACTTTAACGTAAAAGCTAACAAGACGCTGTATTCAACAAATGCAACTGCCCCTGGTGGCATGCTTGTGAGGCAATAGCCCATTTGAACAATGTCAAGGTCAAAGTTGGTGTTTGATCATTATGGGTGGATAAAGAATGGTCATAAGCAACAACTGTAGAAGTATGAAAGTGTTCAAGCAAGCGGTACTGGTGCTAGACGAAACGGTAAAATCTACTTAACCTGGTACAGAATCATTCTAAGTCCAAATTAAGTCAAGGTCAATGTCATTGGGATTTGTTGATACAGGTGTATTGAGAATGATCATACGCAACAACTGTAGAAGTATGAAAGCGTTCTAGCAAGCGGTATTGGTGCTAGACGAAATGGTGAAATCTACTTAACCTTGTACGGATGGACAAATTCACTATCTGCCCCAACATCAAAGATGGCGCGGGCATAAAAACCTTAACTGGCGCACTCATCAAATGACTTACAGAGAACTGTTGTACAATAACATTTTGGTTCGATTTTGTCATTTAATTCCAAAATTTATCTATAGAAGGATAAAGTAACTAAAAACAACAAAAATTTAAGTTGGTGATCAGCCAAAATATCATGATATCAGCTGGCATTAGGAATTTAATGATTTGTTTAAACATTGAATCTAGGGTAAAAAACAAGCACTGAAAATTAAACCAGTTTGCATGATAGCATTTAGCTCTGAGTTTATTTGGAAACCAGTTATATTATTTACACTATATCAATATATTTTCTTCAACAAATATTTGAAGAGTTGAACATAGACGCAGTGAAATTTGGACCAAGGACCTTCAGATTTTTACTTTGTGTAACAATACTCAAATAATTCATCAAAATGTATTAGACATTATAAAAGGGATCTTGACACACCCTCCTTTTTTTGAGTGATATATGTAGCCCTGTGTAAGAAAAATAGTAGACCTTGCTACCATATATCAATGAATTGTAAAAATGTTAGACATAATTATCTATTTATGTTCTTTTATATTTACATTAATGTACTTACTCAGTCAAACAAATAAAGTCAGGACCAAACTGTATCACATATTTATAAAATAAGACTTGTTACAGTTGTATAGTACCAAGCTTAACTGATACAATCAACAGGAACTCTTCAAAGTGGAGATAAACTTATATTTAAAGTTTAGATAATTTATGAATAGGTATCATTTAACACTATCATTTTCACTGTTTCAAGCCTCAAGTACCGGTACCTGTCTGTGCCTATAGCAAGATTCTAGCTACTTATGTGAAGGCTTTATACTATATTTATCAACTGTAACAGTATGTATGACAGACCACTAAACAAACCAGTGTTCCTGTACTTCCAAGCAGTGCTTTTAGGCTTCCAAAACAGTGCTTCCAGGCTTCCAAGCAGTGCTCTTGGGCTTTTAATCAATGCTTCTGTGCTTCAAACTAGTGCTTCTGTTTTTTTAAACAGAGTTTCTGGGCTTCTTCTGACCAATGCTTATGGGCTTTTAAACAGTGCTTCTGGGCTTTTAATTAATACTCATGGGCTTTTAACCAATGCTTCTGGGATTCCAACCAGTGCTTCTGCCATTGGTTTAACCAGTGCCCAATGGCTTTAACCAGTACATGCTTCTAGGCTCTTAACCAATGCTTCTGGGATTCTAACCACTGCTTCTGAGTTTAACCAGTGCTTTTGGATTTTAACCAGAGCTACTGTGCAATTTATCAATGCTCTAGGCTACCAACAAGTGTTCATGGACTACCTACCAATTAGTATACCAGAACTAACCTCTCCAAAATTTGGCATTATGGGAGCATCAGACTCTTTACAAACATGCACTTTGAACTAGAGCTAGAAGACTAATGGTCATAGATGTAGTGTTATAGTAAGGCTGAAAATAGGCGTTTATAGTTAATTAAACAAATGAAGAAATAACATAGGGAAAGCTTGGTACATGGCAAGATGTTCTTTTCTAATTTTTTTCTAAACATGCATATTCTAGGGTCAGATTTGTCCCCATATATTTTTGCTCTTTTGAAAATCTTTTATAAATATTAGGGACAGCACCAGGAAACAGCTGACTGAAGAAATTGTGTATTCACAGTATTCATACATGTATCTGATTATTGTTAAACATTCTGATATAAAATTGATAAATATTTACAATGATTTATGAAGTTGACATGTAGGGATCATAGTGAATCTGTATCCTGGACAAATAATCCATGTAAAACAAGATATAGTGAAAATAGCAGTGATATGATTATATAAACTAGACTAACATCCCACAACAACCCAAATATTTGAGTAAGAGAAAAATGTGACACACAACCAATAGTTTATGGCTTGTTAAAGTTGGGCAAAGTATTCCTAAAAAGGCTCTAAAAATGGCTGATTTCTTACCATTGGGTTGAAAATATATTGAATTTTCCATAGAAATGTTCCTTGAAAAAAAAGACTACCAGTACTTACAGTAAACACACAGCTGTATTAGAAATTTTCACCTATGGATAACTCATTCAGTTGAAACAATTTTGTTGCCCCCCCCCCCCCCCTCCAGAAGTGCCTTCTCTCGGAACCAAATGATTCTATACTGACATTATAAACTTTGTACCCCCCCCTCTTGTATTATCTTTATTACCAGGATCTGCCCCAGCCCTATCACTATCCCATTCAAAAGGTGTTGAGCACAGAGTTTAAGATGGTACTTGAGAGAACAGATTAGCATATTTTCAAACTATCATAAGATTACACTATGAATATGATACATGTACACTTTTATCTTATTGTACTAACAAACAGAAAAAAATCTCACATTTCATAATACAACAAACCAAAATCCCTTATGATAAGGTGTAAAGAATCATATACCACACACATGCATTTACTTATTGCAGTAAGCATGTAAAAGATCCATATATAGCAGATCATGTTTTCATAAGGTACAACAGACAGGTGAGCCGACTGAGGACAAAAGCTTTGAATATTTGATCAATGGAGAAATTATATCTGTGAAGAAAGGGATGGATTCCGACATTCTAAATTTGAGCAAAATGAAAATCTTTACACAAACAGAATTTGTAAACCCACATGATTATTTTTCAAGAGAACAATTTATGCGTTAAACATCAATCTTCGTATATTTCTATTTCGAGCGATTCAATGCAGCTGTCAATTGAATATAAAAGGAAGATTTTATGAAAAGCGTTCTACTAACACGATATTAATGCATATTATATATTCAGACAGCATTGATACACATTTTAGAGTACAATTCATCCAAATACTTACTGGTAACACTATGAATTCATTTGATGTAAGGCATGAAAATTAGTACAACCTCTCCAGAGTGGCCCTCCTACTGCACAATTTAAATATTAGTTTAACCTCTCTAGAGCAACAACCTCTCAACAATAACATAATTGTGCTACTCCCAAAGGGTGTTGCTTTGGAGAGGATGCAATGTAGTTTTATGTTGACCCAAAACTTCTTTTTGGTCTCGGCCATTTTTTTTTAGAAAAGTTTTACAAACCCATTCTTTTTGGGGGATATTAATGGAAACATGGTATTTCTTTTTTGCCTTTGTAGAAAAACAAAGGTAACACTTACTAGCATAATTATAGGACCAGCAATTGGTGGAGAATATCCCAAGCTTAATGAGCCAGTAGCTAATGGTGAACATTCAAAGTGTTAAATTTAAAAAGGGTCGTAAAACACAATGTTGATACTTATGACAAAAATGATTTGGAGGTAAATCGATGATGCTGAAAAGCTTAGAGTTAACAGAATGATGCAAGCCCCAGTGAAAATCACTAAATCAAATTTAGATGTTTGACATGTTGTCATAGGAACAGATAGCATTCTGGAGATTTTAAGTAAGAGTTGTAACTGATCATGAACTAAATGAAGCCCAAGTGAAATACAATTACATTAAAAATGTAACACTGAAATCAGTCTTTACCCCCATTATTCATACTTCATGAACTATTTATGAATATGCAAGAAATTTGTTCAAGAAAAATTCATGTTTTTATGAATTCCTTCCAAAGGGGTAACAAATTAATGTTAGTTCAGTTGAACCTGACCTTACCTTACAAAATCCCCCTATGCTAGACTTTTAAAAGAAAATTCTAATATTAGGTTATTGGTAACTGATATTTGATCAAAGTCAGTATACATAAATACACAAATTATCTTTTTTAACCTTACTATTTACATATTAATCAAAAGCTAATATCTGTAATAAAAGGCGGTGAAGAAAAAAGGACCAAAAATGTTTGAATACTGTAAACATCATTATTGTATTTGAAGTCGGCCTTCAGTCATTCTGTTCAAGGTGAAACATTGTAAATAAAATTAGTAATTGTAGTAGTCAAATATTATGAACAGAAATAGGTAGCAATCATAGCAGATAGTGCATATTAAAAACATCCCCTATCTCAAAATTGAAACGTCTTAGATGAAGATGCTTAGAATACATGATTTTTTTCAATTAAATATATTATAATTATATTAATGTATCAACTGCAATAAATTGTTGTCTTCATATTTCATAACACATTGTAAACTTTGTCAAAGGACCATCATGAAAATTTATAGCTAGTGTTCCTCTTTGGGCCATCCTTTCCCATGTAATGGACCTTCTTTATGTATTGATTTGTTGTCTGTTTTTAAATATTTCACTTTCATATTATCCTTTAATCTCATATAGGAAATATTTTATTGACATGGTTATTATTTTTTCACACACACAAAAACAAAAAAGAAACAGTCATATTTGACAAATTCAATGTAGTGTAAAAGAGGTTAGCTTTTGAAAAAAAGCTAGAACGCCACTTGCTTGGACCCCTTGTCTCCATCATAAAATGGAGAGACTGGGTCAAGGTTATAATATGAATAGAATTGTTTTGGAGAAAAACTATTAACAGGTATGGGCCCATATCTGAGATTGATATTTTCAAAATACATAGTCATAATCACACATGCATGACATAGTTAATAATTATACCTTTTTTGTAAAATAATTTGATCAAAAGAAACAAAAGCACAGAGAAAAACGTTTCAAGGTTTTCAAGGTTAACTATTTCGTTAAGCCTGTAATCACCTTAGATGACGTTTCAATAGATTTTGAAGTGAAAGGTCGAGCCAATTACACAGTTTAACAATTAAGGATTTCACCCGATCAAACGCCTCATACCATTCACTTGTAATTAACATAATTACAGGTGGTTACAACATTAACCGGCTGTTGGGATTGTTCATTTTCAAATTTCAAAGCAAAGAAAGCATAACGATCATTTACAGGCAACAATTTCATGCTGTCATATTTGAATAATGACAAAATATAATTTTTTCAACAATCCCTTAGATGTGTCTAGTATTACTCAATGGCATATAAATTGTAACATGATCCGTAATTCTCAATATTTGACGATTTTTTAACCTGGTTTGCTATCAGGCCAGATCTTGTCTGACATAGTCTTTTGTTGCACCTAAGATGATCACATTAATAATGAAATCAATACAATCTACTGTCAATAATATGATTTCTTTACACACCTCGGATAATTTGATGAAATTTGTACAATAAATCATTCAATATTCATATTTGGTATAATTGCATTTTTTTGTGTGCCAGTCAGGACAAACATTGAAATCTCATATAAGCTCAGTTTAATGCAGGTATTGATTATGTTTCAACATTCGCAACTTACAGGTACCTTATAAAGTTATAATATTATAACACTCCTGTTATCTTATGCTGAGAAAAAATAAGGGTATGTTATGTTATGTTACCTTATGCTATCAAATGGGTGTATGACCAGCACAATGAACATGATATTATTATTAAAGCCAACCAATTGGCCAACCATAAAGGTGATAATGATGTTTCTGAATACAATAAAACTTGTGAACAAAGTCCACCATTGAGAAAGACATAAAGTGGCCTTTATTCAGAGGTCACTTTGTTCTAAATATTCAATGATGTTTTTTAAAGAATGACCTTTATTCATAGGGTGGCCTATATTCAGAGGTATCTGCTGAGACAGGTTTGAATGTGTATGTATAACAATAAGAGGATTGAAAAAATCTTCAGAATTTCCAGTCTTCATGACTTGATTTAGATATTCTAACACAATAAAATGAATGGTAACCATCCCTCAAAGATGGTGGACAACATTTATTGTATTATTTTAATTCAAACTAGAGCTTTGTCACAGCTTTGACACTAAGAATGCAATAGTGCACTAAATGGCTACATTCAAGGGCACATAACTCTGGCATGAGTGAATTGCTGGGCATTAAAATTGTGTCTTGCACATGAACACTTCATGGTGATAACATATAAAATTTCAAGTTTCATTGCAATCGCAGAATGTGGAAGTAGTTGGCTCCATAAACTTGTGATATAGTACGCAGACAGACCAACTGACTGACTGACCAACCAACCAACTGACCTACAGAGTGATTCCAATATACCCCCTCTCAAACTTTGTTTGAGGGGGTATAATCAATCAATCAATTAAAACTCTTCCTAATGCCCAAATGTTGAATCCCTAACTAGAATCTAGCCAATGATTTTAAAGTACTTGAGGTAAAGATCTAGTACATGTATTAACATTAGATAACAAAAACATTATGTCATCTGCATTTCTGATGAAACACATACATTGTAGATACTGCATAATTATAACTCAAAGATGTAGCTTAAAATTAATGGTCATGTAAAAATGCATCAAACGTACACTTGTTATACACTTATAATCAAAGTAAACTCTGTTCTCCACCCGAAATTTAATGATTACTTAAAAGCTGTCATTTAATAAATTTAGCGTATTGAATCGAGCTCGAAAAGCAAATAGTCTTAAAATGCAAGTGCTTCGTTCTACAAAGGGTTCACCTTGTAAAATAAACTGACATGACGTAGGGAAAACTGCTTTTTAAGTAAATATTAGCAATCCGTAGCCACGTTTTGAAATATATTACAATGAATGTCGTTAATTCATAAAATCAACACTGTCTGTTAACATACTACCTTTTAATTATCCATATTCCATACCATGTGATTTTGATTTTCAAAAATTCTTCAAACAAGATCAATACATTGGTCATTTCTACAAATGTTTCAATCTAGGCGACTTCCGTTAGAAGAAGTTGAAGACTTAAACTCAATTTATTATTAAATAAACTTTAAACATATCAAACAGTATAATGTCAACCAGAAGGTGAACATAGAGTAGCAAATGGCATCAAAATCAAACATCTGATTGAACTGTATGTGACATGACAGTTTGGATTTGGGCCCCATCTGGCACAGACTGAGATGACGGCTTATCCAAATTCAGTTATGAATTAAATCAGTTGACCAAAATTTCCTTAATACTAGGAAGTAAGGCTGACATAAATATGTGCAACAAACACTTGAAAGATAATAAGTCAACTTAGAACATGAATGTACTAACCTTTATCTGATGAAGTTTCTATATTATATATTCCACAATACTGATATTTCCTTCATTTTGAAGAGTTACTGTAAGTAGAAATAAATAAAAGTTAGTAAATTGTCAGCATTCTCAAAGTATACCACCGTCGTAGGTTGAAACTTATAACACTATTCTCATGTACATGTATTTGCTTTCACCCAGATCACTCAATTAGACAACGAAACAGATACATTTTCTAAAGGGCAACAATTAATCCAAATCACTTACAAGAATGAGAATGACATTATGATACACTATATTATAAACCAAATAAAACACAAAAAATAAACGATATCAAATTAATTGGACCATCTCTATGACAACGCTCAAACATTAGGTCTGTAGGAAGATTTCAGCTTTCTGTAGCTGTCACTCACTCGGTTCGCATGAACTTTGATGCGGACCAAAGTATTATGTTTTTCTACATCCGCCATGCAATTGTTAAACTATACTTCCTGTTCCATGTTGCATTGCAAAGCTATGTAAGTTCAGTTTCTATGAGCACTTTCAGTATACTGATTACATTTAATTATTTATTTACAAGACTACATGACTTATCCATGAACATAGATACATGTACATCATTACAAAAATCACTCAGACTGTTTACAGTATGAAATATGTATAATCACAGACTGTATTATGTACCTTCTAATTCAAGTCTTTGTACAATTCCTGATTACTATTAAATCATTTTGTAGAATTTTTGGATCAATATTGACCTGAATTGCCTCACTAATCACTTTCATCTTTGATTTAGCACTATTTACAGATCAATAAAACATCAAATGGACAAATGCTAGCAAGGCTAGATAAAAAAATCAGCCATGTTTCCTGTTACCTAACTGACACATTTTGTTGGACTCTGAACCTAAGTTTTCTTAAACAATCATGAACTAGTAGAGTTATCATGAAAATATTCCAAGACAAATTAATCATCAAAAGATATGCTTAGAAAAAAACATAAAACATGTCATGCTAACAGACTAACTCAGCCTTTGCTTCATCCTAGCTCTCTAAAATTCCAAGGCACTCACACTACTGAATTAACTTGAGCCCGCAACCTCCTGCTTGCAAGGCAGAATTGCTCTAAACCAACTGAGATAATTGGGCTGGTAAATATAACAGTCAGACTGAGTCAATTTATTTATACCAGTACTATAATGCAATACTCCTACATTGGGCATGTCTATAACATAATTGTTGTTCTCAATAACTCCATAAATCATTTCCCTTTTTTATTTATAACTTAGTAAATAATACCAATGCGGTCATTATTCGGGACAATGGCAACTTTTATAAAATCAATTATGTAAGTAAATGTTTAACTAGAATAACAAAGAGAGTAACTGTTGGATTATTGATATAGATCAGGGTAAAGTAGAGTTATATTACACAATATGTTAATTATACCATTGATTCTGTTCAGGGATAAAGGATGATAAATTGTTCCCACTGACATTCATTTTGTATACGGATATATGATCAAAACCTTAATGAACACAGAAGACAGTATATAGATACTGTCAAACCTGTACTAGGACACCCTTGAACAACAAACACCAGTCAACAATTGCCGCCAACAAAAAATGCTCTTTAAATCATGGCCGTATACAGCGGACACCAGCCGATCACTTTCCCCTGCAATCATATCCCAACTGTTTCTACCGACCCTAATCGATTATTTTGAAACCACTTTTTACAACATACTGTAAAGTCTTGTTTCATGCCCTAATGTAGAAAGTGTTCCTGCATAGAACATCACACATTCCATAGCAGACAGTGTACATTTATCTAAAACCATTTTAATGATAAAATTTATTAAACAGAAAACAATCAAACTTTAACTAGAATTCAAAATATAACATACAATGGTGTTATTCAGGTTATATATATATACGATGTACATGCACTTCTAATACATGAAGTCATCTGTTCTCCAATTACTGTGTACAACAATTTCAGTTGACAAGATAATTGCATTTAATGCTTTAAGCAACAATTAGATAAAGCATTCTATTGACACTGTATAAAAACTTTATAAGTATACCATTAAATATATGTGGAAACCCAATACAAAGTTTTCTTATTTGAAGAAATTAGTGCTGACAAGAAAAATACTAGAACTATCACTAAAGGTGATGAATACCCCCAGCTGCGGCCTTGACACAGTTATTTTTACATTTTACAGAGGGAAATATAATGCATTTTCATTTTTTGAATACCTGCAAGTTGTTGCTTAGATATATCCTGACCAGTTTCTAAATATACATTTTATAAAAAATAACAAAGGGCCATAACTCATTAAAATTTACTTGGACAAAACCTATTGTGGACATGCACAACTTGGCAAACTACTTATCACTTCTAAGAAGTTTCACTGAATTCCTGCATGTAGTTGCTGAGAAATGGTACGGACAAAATTTACCTAATTGTATAAAACAAAGGGCCATAACTCAGTGAAAATTAATCCAAACAAAACCTGGTTATTGCATGCACAACTTGGCTTACTTTTTATAACTTCTGTGAAGTTTCATTGAATTCCTATGAGTAGATACTGAGATATTGTATATACACTGTATAAAAAACAACAAAGGGCCATAACTCAGTGAAAATTTAACCAACCAAGACAAGCTTAATGCATGCACAACTAGGCTAACTACTCATCACTTCTGAGAAGTTTTATTGAATTCCTGGCAGTAGTCAATGAGAAATAGTCAGGACAAAATTTGCCTATTGTATATACTGTAGAAAAAAACAAAGGGCTGAAAATCAATCCAAATGAAAAATGATTTAAGCATGCACAACTAGGCTGACTACTTATTACTTCTGTGAAGTTTCATTGAAATCCTGTGAGTAGTTGCTGAGAAATTGTCCGGACAAAATTTGCCTATTGTATATACTGTATAAAAACAACAAAGGGCTATAACTCAGTGAAAATTAATCCGAACGAATAATGCTTTAAGCATGCACAATTAGGCTTACTACTGATCACTTCTGTGAAGTTTCATTGAGATCCTGTGAGTAGTTGCTGCGAAATTGTCCGGACAAAATTTGCCTATTATATATACTGTATAAAAACAACAAAGGGGTATAACTCAGTGATAATTAATCCGAACGAATAATGCTTTAAGCACGCACAATAATGCTTACTACTGATCGCTTCTGTGAAGTTTCATTGAGATCCTGTTAGTAGTTGCTGAGAAATTGTCCGGACAAAATTTGCCTATTGTATATACTGTATAAAAACAACAAAGGGGTATAACTCAGTGATAATTAATCCGAACGAAAATTGCTTTAAGCATGCACAACTAGGCTTACTACTGATCTCTTCTGTGAAGTTTCATTGAGATCCTGTGAGTAACTGCTGAGAAATTCTCCAGACAAAATATGCCTATTGTATATACTGTATAAAAACAACAAAGGGGTATAACTCAAGTGAAAATTAATCCGAACGAAAAATGCTTTAAGCTAGCACAACTAGGCTTACTACTGATCACTTCTGTGAAGTTTTATTGATATCCTGTAAGTAGTTGCTGAGAAATTCTCCAGACAAATTGTGTCTACAGACGCACGGACCGACCGACCGACCGACCGACCGACCGACCGACCGACCGACCGACTGACCGACCGACCGACCGACCGTCAAGCGTGAATCCAATATAGCCCCCATATATTTCATATCTGGGGGTATAATAAAATATATAATTAATGTTAGTAAAGAAAGATACATCAACAAAACAAAAAACAAACACAAAAACTAAGCAACATTGCATGATACAATAAAACCATTTAACAACATAAAAAACAACAAAGTTGCAGGAATAGCAACATAAAAAATAACAACAAAGTCAGAGAAATAGCAACAACAAAAACAACAAAGTCAGAGAAATAGCAACAACAAAAACAACAAAGTCAGAGAAATAGCAACAACAAAAACAACAAAGTCACAGAAATAGCAACAACAAAAACAACAAAGTCACAGAAATAGCAACAACAAAAACAACAAAGTCACAGAAATAGCAACAACAAAAACAACAAAGTCACAGAAATAGCAACAACAAAAACAACAAAGCATCAACAAGACAAGCAACAAGAATAAAAATTAAACAAACAAACCTTAGCTATTCACAATATAATCAGACATTAAGTCAAATGTAACAAGAATTTTATACCACACTGTGAATTTAATTGACTTTAATCTAGATAAGTTATCATACAAAGAATGTCAAAGAAAAGAGTTGAGAAGAATTTTGAACCACATAATTTGATAACAAGCACCTTGTCATAATCTGAATTAAAATCATGTTCACATTCAAGGAGAACACAAAGGCCATTTTTTTTACTTTAATCTTATAATAATTGAACATTATGCATAACATCATTAATTAAACTTGAGATCGGTCTCCCACTTCCAATCTCAAGTTTTAACCTCAAATAGTATTCTATGGTGAAATAACAATGATACAAATAAAAGTTTTTTGAATATGTATGTTAATATTAAACATTTATATATACAGCGACATCTTTTTATGCAAAATACATGTACTTATAAAATGAGATTGAGATTTCAGAATGTTCTCATGTCTTATAAACTTTGGGCCAGAACATCCACAGAGAGCTCATCATATACACTTAATACTATTGCAACATAATGTATTTACTAAAAGTTTTATCAGAATAAAGGAGTACTGGTTACATTGTCCAACTAACTAATCACGATAATGTTTTTATTATTAATAACTTATAATATATTGTTGTCTACATATTGTTAATGCACCTGCAGTTTTGTCCCAAAAATTCAAACAATCTTAAAGTTCGTTTTAATTATACACAAGTCAATCAGTACTTTCAGGATTTTGATTGACAGCTTAATAAATATATCACTAAAGAATGCAGCATATGTCACAAAACTTTTCATGAATATTTTTATGAACATCTTGTTTATTGATTCAGTCTGACATGAAGAAAAAACAATTAAAAAATATTTTATAGTACAGTGATAATAACAGTCAAACCTGTGAATAAAGGCCACCCTCGAGAAAGACATCATGGCCTTTACCGACAGGTGGCTTTTATTTGGAGGTAATTTTGCTCTATCCAATCAATGATGGTTTCAAAAAGAATGGCCTTTAATCAGAGGGTGGCCTTTATTTGGATTTAGCTGCTAACACAGGTTTGACTGCATATATATAAAGTAAGTCAGAACAGGTAATTGTAACATATTGTTACCTACATCTTTTGTTGATTACAGATAAAAAATATACAATTACAACTATGTGACAATCTCATAAAACTGTTCAACATTAAACATATGTCTTACATTTATGCAAATACTTAAAGCAGATGTTTATATAAAACCATCAACTCAACTGATAAAAGCAATGATAATCTGACATGTTTACAGAATGAAATGTGTATGGCTGGTTGATAATGGTGCAGAAGGCAGAAGTATTTGACTAAATTAGAGCATTTTTTATAATACACAAAATTATTAAGAGCTGAATGACCATTGACTGACCAACTGACAGGACTGACTAGTGTTAAGACAAGGCAAGTTATTGAGTTAGTTTACCCTCGCCTCAGGGATATTATTCCTGTATGGGCGAGCATTAAGACAAGGTATTCAAACAACATAACTGTATCAATATACAACTTAGTATAATAGTATACCACTAATCAACATGTTATCAACAAGATCTCTGATTAAAATAAAGATCTCATATTGTTACAATATAATTCGATGCCATAAAACCAGTTCCCCCACTTTCTATCCCGAGGCCGCACTTATAATGAAGCAGAAGGGAATCACATGGTAGGTTAATGTATCACTGATATAATGTCATCCTATTTTATTATACCCTAAAGCTTTCAATGACTGATATGATGTAAAATATTACAATAAACTTTAACATATACCACCATGTTAATAGTTCAGATTGCAATCATTATAATTATCTCCAAAAGAACCATAAAGAAATATGCAATAATATAATTATGATAACATAATTTGAATTATTTTGGATAATTTGTGACAATTTTATACTATATTACAGATTATTAAGTTCATATTTAAAATCTTAAGCCTCATTAGGTGAATCGGCCACCATATATAACTAAAAAATTGTTGAAGAATAGCATTAAACCCAAATATATAATTAATGTAGCCTTATACTTTTCGGCTTTCTGGTTGGCAAATTTCATGAATGAATTCGGAAGGGCCATCATGAGCGGGACAGGGCCATATAAAAAAAGTGTCTCATTGTCACAAACATACTACCAAGTTGGACCAATTTAAATGTGCATTCGTTATGACTCATAGATTGAAGTGTTAAATGTGCAGAACATTTTCAGTTCAAATATTGACATAGGTTCCTTAAAAATGAACCAAGTACTGAAGTAGGTTATTTCTTGCAAGATAAATACTTGTATGTATGATATGAAAGGTTTGTAGAGTCACATGATCAGATCACATGACCATGCATTGTTCAGTTCTTATTGAGGAGGGTAGCAGAAGATTAAATAGTTACTTCATTTTATCTATTCTTCACTAACTACCATTAAAATAAAGTAGAGCACATGTACATGTTCTATATAAGTTTGTTGAAACCATGTTTAACTGTACATAACATTTAGGTAATATACACTAAATAAGTTATTTTTCAGAAGACACCAACATGTTACCTCACATATCCAGGGCTCAGCGCAACACTGTCGTAAGTTGTTCTTATTTCAATATGAGTTACGACACTGTTGCATTGAACCCTCGATATGTCAGCTGTTCCATAGATTTTTCACATGAGAACATTCTTACCATTATAAAGGTCTTAGGTGCAAAAGAAAAGATAAAATTACCTGGTTAATTTTCAATATGAGTAATCATATTACATTTGTACAGGCAAAATGACAGCCTCAATAAAATGCAAGCATGCGCTGATCACACCCTGAAGTTGATTGCCAAATAAAAAGTTTTAAAAGTTATAGACCACAGGTGCTTGACACACCATTTCGTATCACATAAGGCCATCCTAATAAATATGTTGGTTTGTGGTTACAGAAACTTTTAAAAGCAGGTAAGTAGGTACTAGTATATAAGCATGTTTTGTGATACTATTATATACTTGTATTGAAAACAAAAAGCTGGATTACAAAAATGTCCAAGTCACAAATATATGTTTTGGGGGTAGGGGAATTTTTAATGAGGCAGTTGTGTTACTGCAAAATCAAATCTTTTTAAGAATGGCCTAATAGTAAAATATTAGATGTTGTATCAAGCACCTGTGTTACACACTTGCATGTTTACTTATCTACATTTATACGATGTTCTATATCAACCAATATGTAATATAAGCAATATTAAATTTTTGTTTTGTCATAAAGTGGCTGATACTTGACCATTAACTTTCAGTTGGATAACTAACTTCTTTAGTCTATTTTAAACCATTTTATTCTTATGTTATACCATTTTTTATAGGGAGTATTTGCGCTAGATAGCCAATCATATTGACACTAAACATTTCAGTGGATTTAATGCCATTTTTCAAAGATTTTTCAGTCATATATGACAGTTTGTTAACCTGGACTGTATTCTAACCAGTACTTATTAACTTACCATCCCACAAAGCGCCGATAACTTCTCCACATTGGAGGAAAATTGACAAAGTTTTGTAAAATTTTCATACAATGGTTACTATGACCTCACACAACCTGGATCATCAGGTTGCAAGTTTAGCACAGAAAACCACTGGACCACAGTCTGGCACTATAAACAAATATAGTAAATAATGTTGTAACACAAAAAGCTGCAATACTTCATGTTTCCTTATCAAGTCTTTTCTCACATATTACCACATATTGATTCTTTAAATATTTCCTTCAGAAACGTATCAATATGAGGTATTGCGCAATTATTGGTGAATCATATCAATAAATCTATAGATAACACAACAGAATATAGTTATTTACCCTTATAGCACCAGTTACCATATAATTATATCACTTTTGATATTTTTTTTTAATTAAAAATTGTCAACATTTTTCTGAGATCATTAAATTTTTATTCAACTGTTGTCAAGCTCTGTTGTAAAGATTGCATCAAACAAAGAATTAAAGAGTTTTAGTAAGTTAACCCCAAACTCACCTGAAAGCAAGAGAAATCCATTTTTTTAATCACAAAATGTTTATAATCCAACAGATTGGTCTTATACTAAATAAGGACCCTATATTTAACAGAGCCACTTAGATGTAAAAATTTGATAAAAAAGTGTACCGAAGTCAAATCTTAACATTAACCAAAATAAATAAGGAAATCTTACATAAATAAACCCAACCATGAAAGACTTCACCAGTTACTATTACAATCCTTCTATAAAACAGCTTGTCATAATATTTATTGTAGCCATGTGTCCCTCAGGGATCAGAAAAACGCAGGATCGTATTATCATGTCAAACAAAATGTCATTTATAACTTTTATGTTACCAAACATATCAATTAAAGTGGCTAATTAATGACTCTCTATCTTTAAAAAGCTCAGTGTAATGAACATTTCATGCTGGTATGAAATATCAAGTGTTACCTTAAAAATTAACTTAAAATATCTTGACATAAATAACGCCCGAGTCAATCCTATATTTCTGATCTTGAAGCGTTTGACATTAAAACAGATCATACATGTTCTTAAATCAGAAATTACAGACCCTTAAACTTTTAACAAAACATGTAATTTCGAATGACAGAATGACAGGGTAGCTGCGTTCCTTTTACAAAATTACATAGAAAACTTATTTGTCAAAGAGCTAAGGCATTTAAAAATATGAAAGAAAAATAGTCATACATTTCTTTTAGCTGCACTAAAATGATAGAGACAATAATCCATTGACCTCAAGAAAAGAAAATGTGCACAATGACATAAATTCAGTTCTACATTGACACAATAGGCGGATGCCTTCATTTAGCCGTAATATAGATTCAAAATATCTAAATCCCATGGAATTTTAACAGAGAGAGAGAGAAAGCCTTTATATATTTTTAAAAAAATTCTCCAGTATCTTGGGGACCAACCATACCCAAACCCTTTAAAAACGTTGCATGCTGCACATTGATTATCACAAAGGTATCACAAAGAAAGATGAACAACTTCAGAGTGTCTTGATATATATCAATTTTATCTATGTTTTGGTATTGCTTTTACAAGCAGGATTTGATTGACATTCAACAAACACCACCTCAAGTGTGAGGCTTTGCAAAGTAATTTTCGTATGCATTCAAAAGATTTAAGAAGTCTGAAGTCAAACACAGCACTATCAATGACTGTCCAAAAATGGGCTTGGCCCAAGTGTTCTTCTCCAAATCTTCAAACAATATAATTCAGGTCCAAGTTTCTGCATTTATAACTTCAGTTTTCACTCATTTAAAGCATTTTAGAGAGAGCCAAACTTTCAATGATCCCAATCTAACTTTGATATTTTACCACTCCTTGATACACTGATTATGGGGGATTAATCTTGCAATGTAGACCCGCTGTTATCTCATCTATCATGTGATTAGTCTTTAAGTAAATAATCCATACCGAACGATACCAATAAATTCCAGTTAGAGTCAACAAGAAACAAATCACAAACAATAAACCAAATGAAGATTTTGATATTACAGTGACAGTCAAATAAGGACAACGGGAGTTGCTATTGTAATCAAAGTACTGAAAGTACTCATGGAAACTGAACTTACACAGACTAGCACTATAATTGTTCAGTTTTGAAAAATAGAAACTATTTAAGTCAATGCTTAACTAAGTAATTTCAGTTCCAACAGTTGAAAGGCTGAAACAGAAGGCATAAGGTCTTCAAAGAAATTGCTACAGATTGCATGTACGCATTATGCCCAGGGTTTTAACTAAAAAGCGTGCGGGTCTGCCAATGCTCAACTATCTATTAGCTATAAGCAGACAGGCTGTTTAATGTAGAAGACACTGAGCATGATATAGTTTGATGTCATACGCCAATAAAACTGACAATTTGAATTTTGGAAGTATTAAACTAAATACATGTAGTATACAACTGCATAATGTAATTGTATGCATGATATAATATGATTATCCAGTCATTAACTTAAGGCAATATAATAGTGAATTTATACACACATTTAGTTACGATGGCTTTTACCACTTTTTGCAAGTTATATATTAAACCATCAATTTTAAAACAGAATAGAAGGCTTATAATTAACTTACATTGAATCAGACACTCTCACTGGTGACAATAGAGACAATGGTACATGTGCAAGTACATGTTCTATGAACATGGGTATAATCATTTATATTTTAGATGGGTAACAGTCAGGAAAAATGTTATTACTATATATCGCATTACTTATTGTGACAATGCAATGTAAGGTAATATACTGTAAAAAATGTTTATGAGGTGAAATTCATTCTTCCTCTAAATGTTTGATGTGTGTTTTATACCATCATAAAAGTTGGTGAATTTATAACCTAAAACTTCAGGTTTGGGATACAATTGCACCATGTATGAAACAAAAATGAGCAAAATATACAATGTGCATGGCAGGAAATTATTGAAAAAATTGTTTCATATACTTAAATTTTATAAGCTTTTGTTTGTATTAAATGATTTAGTTGAATTAGACACAGGCTACCGGCGTGTGAATTAGGCCCCCACAGACCCTGAGACTACTACCCAGGAATTCTTTATACACACTGAAACACTGTCACATATTATGTTTAAAACAAAAAATTATGTATTTTTGTGTGTTTCAGTGAGTAAAAAGAATTCCTGTGTAGTAGAGGGTATGAGTGGGGCCTTCACATGTTGATATCCTGTGTATTGCAAGAGTTCAAACAAAACATACACACTAAAACCTCATTATTAGGAGCACCAAATTAAATATCATGAGCTTCTGAACTAAAGCAGTTCTGACAGTCTCATCAATGTTTGCGCTTAAGTGTACAGTCAAACCTGTGTTTGCCACCACCTCCATATAAAGGCCACCCTGTTAATAAAGGTCATTCTTTCAAAACCATCCTTGATCTCCAAATAAAGGCCCACCGGTCAGTGGACTTGTCACAGTTTGTCTTCCCCACTGAAGACCAGTGTTCACAGGTTTGACTGCATATGATTTTTCATTCGTTATCTCAACATCTAGAGCACGATTGCTAGTCCCTTGACTTAGTTTTAAGTGTTAATTACCTTTGTTATCTAATGGAGTATCATGTTGTATAATGGTCACACCTAAGACAATGATATTTACATGCCAGTCTTTTTGTACTTGTTAAATTAAGTTACACAATTTAAGAATGAAATTTCAATAGAGTACTTTGTTTTCACACATCATGGCAATGAAATATGAATCCTACCCTGCAAGTTTGCTGCCATTTTTTATTATCAAATCAAAGACCTATGTATTAATTATAATATGAGATTTTGAGGAAGTGAATCATAAGTATTACATTTTGTTAAGTAAGTGTCCTGCTAATTAAATTCATGCATATTTTTAAGGCATTGTTGCTTTTTGTGACATGCAAGTGCAAAAGTGAATTAGCAAACATGCCCTTGAAAGCCATATTACAATACGTCATTAATCATTCTCACCATTTATTGATAACCATATAGCAAACCATTAAGTCCAAATATTACCCCCTGGTTGCAATAAACTTCAAAATTTAGAAATTTCTTGTTTACCAGTATAGATATAATATACATTATTAGATTTTTACTACAACACATGTTTCTGGTCCTCTAACTTCACACTTAAACATCAACAATACCATTTTCACAAAAGTGGAATATTATGTCTTTGAAACCGGACCCCCACACTTAGACATCTACAATAGTAATAATACCATAATTATGTCAAATGTGGTGAAAGCTGAAAGCCAGACCACTAGCTTCTAGCCCATAAACTCAAAGTAACTTCTAAAAAGAAAATACTCTCAAAAAGGTTAAGAGCTTTACATGTTTGTTATCAAATGATTTCAGTTGCACACTGTCAGATGAGCAATCAACCACGGTAACAACACAAGCTTAGGTCACTACGATAGAAACTCGACTTTAAGCAAATCTGAAAATATCTTAAAAAAACTTTCAAATGTCAAAAAATTCACTTTCATTACATACCTTCTGTAGGTCAATCTAATCAAAGCTAACTATTCCAATCTCAGGTACATGTATTTCAATGTCCAAAGAATTGTAATCTAATTTAGTCCACTTAGAACAAACATACTGACAGAGATCTTCAACATTATCAATTATAATGTCAATATTTCCAGTGAGCTAACACCACTTTCATGACAATCTATTTAAACACAGAGACCAGATAATGGTAGCATCTTTTATTATTGATACCAACCCAGTAAACAGAAGTTCAGACAACGGAGAGAGAGAGAGAGAGAGAGAGAGAGAGAGAGAGAGAGAGAGTGAGAGAGAGAGAATTACAACAAATCAATGTACTCCAGTCACACACCTGTAATTTAATGCCAAGGGAACAAAGAGTGGTTTCCATTGCAGGAGATTCAATAGAGTCTGCATATACAATGGTCATTTCATGCTTCAGTCATCACACACACACAGGTGCAACTGGGAAAACCAAGTTAATTAAGCAACAACTACACAAGATGAATACTTTCGACACTGTGTTTTAGTATTGTGTAAAAAGCTTGGGTCAATTAGAAACTTTTCAAGCTTTACAGCAGAGGGAGATCGAGTCACTTATGATTTGGACCAAATAACATAGAATGGATTTATAATTATTTTTCCATCAATAGCCCTGCCTGACACTAGAATACACTAGTATGTCAATCAATGATTTGGTAGAACAAGAAATACTGCAGTTGTAGAACTTGGAATCATTCCATTGACAACATATCTGGCAAAATTGTGGAACAAGAAGTCAGTGACTTTTTGTGCTATCTCCTAAGATGGACTCTTCTTTAGTACCTTAAAATGAATATTGGACTTGTGGACCTTGGTTATAGATAACAGCTGCATATAATTGGATTTAATACAATAAAACATTGTCCCAATGATCACATACATACAGAGCGAATATTTACTGATAGCATATAACCTTGAAACATGTCAATAATTTATTTTAAATTGCTGTAGAAAATACATAAAGATGGCAATCATGAAATCCTATGTAAATACACATTGTGCAATACTGTTTGGAGTTCTCTTGTTGACGTTATTTGTATTGATATTAAATACTTTACGAAGAAAATCACAAGGTGCACATATTATTGTCATTTATCTTGCATTTCCAGACTGCAGTGAAGGGAACCAGGAAATCTATTCAACACCCATCATAATACTGGACCAGCAACTAAGAAAATTAAGTTAACTTTGATCTATTATTTGATATCATGATATTCTTTTTTAGACAGGAACCACTCAAAAGCTACCAACATAAACTGGAAGGCCACCCAGGTACCAGTCAAAAAGTACAGACTTAAATTAGAAAGCCAGGCACCATACAGTCAAAAACTGTAGTCTTACATTAGATTTTCAGATAAGAGCGATTATTTATGTGCATGCTGTTGTTATGAAGCACTAAGTATTATCTCAAGACCTCCTGGACTGTCGAAAATTACAATTTCTGAACAGATTATATTTTCAAATGTCAATCAATGCCTTATAAACATCAACCTTTGAAGAGGAGCATGATTTAAACTGGTACAATTTGCAGCAATAAACACCAAAACACAAAAATTACTGTAAGTAGTTGAATAAAGTTTGACAAAAAATGATGATGATGACGATGGCAATATTTTTTCCAAACTATGTGTCATAAATTAATGTTCAAATAGCTTGGATACTCATGAGCTGAATTATTCATAGAAGCAGGCATAAAACAAAAACAATAAAAAATATTTAATCATTTCAAAACCTAAAACAATACCATTTTACATTGTTGCAAACATCCTGTTTCCATTGAGGTACAATGTATGAAGCACTCAAAAACCCTTGATTCTTCATTGAACACAACATCATAAATCTATGGTAATCTAACATTTACAGATCTGGTAAAACCTTCCTAGTTTTCCATACATTGTGTGGTGTGCCTTGGACACCTTACCACAAATATGTGAATGTATGTGACTCTACATGCATTAATGTTAAGGAAGTGTCCTTGACCATAAATAAGTCTATCAGAGAGGTAAGTTAAACATGACCATGTTAAAATTTATGTTAAACATCTTGAGATAAATGAAAACAATCCAAATATGCAAATTACATTGACATTCTGACTGTCTACCAATTAAAGTGTTTTGACAAGAAACCCATCCTAAGCAAAGAGGTCATGGATCACCATCAGGTACAAGATAAATAAGTCATTACCAGTAGTTCAAATTATTCTAACATATGAATTACTGTTCCAGCTAAACAATTTCAACATCATATACACTAGAGTTTAATACTGTCAGTACTTTGATTTAATAGTAAAACTGCCCAGTATTGTACAAACTACAAAGGAAAACTTGTACAATTGTAAAAGATTTAAAGCTCCAATGAATATATTCATAATTAATTTATGAAGCCATCTTTGAACAGGCAGAATTCATGGCCATGTGTGTATAAAATGATTATAAATTGTCCAGCAATTATCTCAAATGATAGTAGGTGTGAATACACTTAAAAACACATCTCTGACAGTATTGTTGAACACCAATTTAGGTTTTTATTAGTAGAAAAATGGATAAATTGTTCATCAAACCAAACAAAATCTAATTTAGCAACGTTAGAAGACCCACAATTCAACATGGTTAGACCCTTTCAGTCGAAAGTTTATGTCATTATCTTTCAATAAACAAAACTTGATAAACTTATAACTAGTCCAACTAATTATATTATTATCCAGCCAAACATTTTTTTTATTTGGCCCCATTCTGCTCAGACGAGAGCAAAGGTTGTTTTTTTCATGTAACCCATAATATTATCAAGGACTTATAAGTCCTTGATATTATGAGTTACATGGAAAAAAAAATTTAAAAATTATTTTTTTCGTGACAAACCCCTTTGGACGAGAGGATGTCCCATTATGAATTCATTAATGAAATCGGCCAACCGGAAAGCCAAATAAGTAAGGCTAAATTCTCAATAAAAATCACATACCAATGTAAGTGATCCCCTAAAACAGCTCTATCCCTATCAAAGAGACATCTTATTTTTGGATGGTACAGCCTACAGGTAATTGTATGAGTTGACAAGAGTTGTATTAGTCACTGAGTGAATAATGGTTTTATATGATAAAAGAATTCTATGTATAAATAACTTCTAATCAGTATTTCTTTCATGCTGTCTTATACACCTGTCACATCTGGTGTCTGAAGATGAGATACATACCAAATAATTCAAAATATTCTGATTACTTTTCCCTCCAAAATCTGAATACCACCACTTATACTAATTGCCCCAAAGAGTATAAATAAGTGGAAAGGTCTTCAAAGAAAGCCAAAGGTTAATTTAAGATTGGCGTACCACCAAGGTACTTGATTGATATTTGATTTCTGTTATCCTCGAATCAAGTAAGCAGTAAAAAACGTTAAAATATTTTCAACAAAGTTATTTATGTTGAGTAAATTAACACAATCAAAAATACATCTTAATTGATACTCGATATCGTTGACAGAAGAATGATAAACTGTCACAAAAAATGAATTAAATATCAATTTTAACATAATAAATGAAAAATTGTGAAGACGGGAAATAAGTTAGTACCGTTCTAATATATCATCAATTTTCTTTACAATAAAGTCAAGATCATAAATAGATATATACATTGTACAGAACTTTATATGGTAAAAATGTCCATTGGTGAAGTTACACTTTTCATTTCTGATGCATTTCAAAAAGTAGTAATTTGTTGACTCAGTTCCCACTGTAGGGTCATCATAGGTCAAGATAAAATAAAATTTTGTACAAAGTTCAAAATGAGTTAATGCAAAAAAATCATTTTATTCAATATACTAGTATTCTAATTAGTTTCTGCTAACCTGACAAATCCTATTTTGTTCGACCAACCCTGGACTTGGTCAATAATTCTCTTGCCAATATTTCAAATGAAATATATTTTTGAATTCAAAAAAAATATATGTATCTGACAAAAAAGATCTGCCCACCTATCAAGCCTATATTTTGGGGATGTTAGAAGAAACATAGTACAAAATGTATTTATCTTTATGGCCTTACAGATGGTCATGAGAGGCTAACTGAAATATGTACCCACCCACATAAGCTATATCGCATGCCTGTTGGAAGCAACTTCCGATTGGGGAAGAGAGGGGGGTATTTATAGATTTTGTCTGACAATGAGGGGGAGTAATCAGTATTTATAAGCCCCTTTTAATTACCAATACAGCAAAAATTATGGGGGGTTCGAGCCCCCTAGCCCCTCCCCCCTGTATCATACCAGAAATAACTGATGTAACCAGGTTTAACCCTTTATCAACAATTTTCCCCTCCCCCTTCTGTTCCAAACAACAATGTTATTTAAACATATTTCCCCTAGTAGATATATTTTCAATACAATATCATTATCTTGTTATCAGTGTTGGATACTTGAATCCTACAACAGGATATGACCATAGTTACTATGAAGACAAGGAGATTGACAAGATTTTAGTGGTCATAAACAACAGGTAGACTTATATAATCATAGGCATAAACTCAAATCTCAAACAAAGACCCCCTCTCAGGTAGTGTGTTAATCTGAGTACTGTGAGGCAGGATCTCAAATTAAAGTTTCACAGTTTAGTAATGTTGTGTTATAAGATCAAAGCACAGGTGTACGGTGGGGGCTACTACCAACCCCCTTGGACCCCTCTACAACACCCCAAAAATCAAAATACACATAAAATAAATAAAAAAATCTTCCAAACATGATTCAACTAAGGAGATGGTAGTAACACAGTCCCACACCATACACCTGTGTTAATTAGAAGTATTCAAGAGTGTATTTTTCATTATTGTAGAGCAATCAATCAGCATGATGTTGCAGCTAGCACATATTGAAGACTATGATCCCAATGGAGATACTGTTTCCCAAAAAATCACTTGATAAACACTTATTTATCATCAAATATAGTATACCCTCACATAGCAACCTCCTCAATATCAACCTCATTTACAGCAAACCAATCATTTTCAGACTGAGGATTTCAATATTTACACCTTGATATTTTAATCTTATCATTTATGGACACCGGCCATCTAAGACATTTCTGGTTTCTAAAGAGGTCTTACAATTGATTTTACAGCACATGAATAAAACTAATATACTGGTATTCTATTTTCCAATATAAGTAATATACATAGTATTACAGTCAAACCGCCAGATAAAGGTCACCCTGTGAATATAGGCTTTTCTTTAAGATCCATCTTTGATAATTTAAAACAAAATGTCCCCTGAATAAAGGTCATCTGTCCATAAAGTCCACATTATGTCTTTCCCACAGGTGGCCTTAGTTCAAAGGTTTGACTGTATATAAGTATGATTCATACTAATAACAATTACCATTATAAACATTACAAATAAGACATATATACGTATGTCATTACAACATAATTATATACATCAATATACATATATCAACATTATACTCATCCTGTTACACGTCTCAGTTGTCACAACACAGTGTAATTATGTGTTACCATCATTATACAATAATAAAAAGAATCATTTATATTTTAGACTATTTTAAGATATAATTTGCATACCTTATAAACTGAAATCACTTTACTTTTCCATGAAACTGAATAATAAATTTAAATTACTGTCTGTACTATTCCTGTGGTCACAAAATTACAAATATTTAGTAACCAAAATCACATTCTAAACACAAATATTCACAAAAAATGTTGTTTTAGCCAATAGCGCCACAATTAACATCAAATATTCAAATTTAAAATTAATTTCACAACACAATATCTCACAATAATTTCTAATATTTAATCACTAGAATAATTCAAAAAGTACAATCACATTTTTACTTCTCTCACGCATTGACAATGGCAAACCAGAATAAAATCAAATTCAAAAATTTCTATATTAATGCGAATATTAACTTTAAATCTGCTCAACTTAAAATCCAATACAAGGAATAAAAGATGACATCCGCCTGATGTGACTATGTAAACCCACGTTCACTTTGTGTTAACCAATACTTCGATACTGAAACCTGGCGGTTATTTTTGAAGGCAAAATCTGAATACCGTAAACTTGCTAAAAGTATGAGTAAGTGATAAATTCTGCACACAACTGATAACACAAGGGTAATAAAATCTATCTGATTTATCTTATACAATAAAAACAAGATAAAATACAGGAGTAGGTAATCAATTAAATGGTGATTTGAGTCTGTTAAATGGACCAAAAAATGACTTATAAAACCAGTAAAAGGCTGAGGAAGAAAATTGGAATATAACACTTTTGTTGCAGTGGGTTTAACACTATTTTTCAACAATATTTCATTTATGTGGTGGATTCACCTGATCAGTTTCCCTGGACTCAACAAGGAGCCAGCAACTTCTCCATAAATTATAAGGAGATTATTTTTCAAAATGTGTCATCTTTTCATAGAAGGGTATGACCTGCAGTAACAGGGATTACAAGTCCAGCCCAGTAACCACTGGACCATGATATATAACACTTTGCAGATCTCATGTAGTTCATCATTGTCGGATACCAACGGTCGCTGCCTTCAATCCGCTATGTACATCTCATGTGGGATTTTTCACTACCGATTCACCGTTTTGGTAGATAACCAATGCTATATTCTGATTGGATGCAGTACAATCTTGTAATGCGCTTGACTGCCAATCAGACCACTCATACTAAAACTAAATTTTTTCACTGTAAACATGTCGACCATATCTGGAATTAACTTTACCTTGGCGTGTGAGATTTTACAACATGGTTGAGCAGAGGCAGCAATATAGTTTATATAATTATCATGTAACACTATTGATTGATAAGTTCTTACAGTTTATATAATTATCATGTAACACCATTGATAGATAAGTTCTTACAGTTTATATAATTATCATGTAACACTATTGATAGATAAGTTCTTACAGTTTATCTAATTATCATGTAACACTATTGATTGATAAGTTCTAACAGTTTATCTAATTATCATGTAACACAATTGATTGATAAGTTCTTACAGTTTATCTAATTATCATATAACACCATTGATTGATAAGTTCTTAAAGTTTATCTAATTATCCTGTAACACCATTGATTGATAAGTTCTTAAAGTTTATCTAATTATCATGTAACACCATTGATTGATAAGTTCTTAAAGTTTATCTAATTATCATGTAACACCATTGATTGATAAGTTCTTAAAGTTTATATAATTATCATATAACACCATTGATTGATAAGTTCTTAAAGTTTATTTAATTATCATATAACACCATTGATTGATAAGTTCTTAAAGTTTATCTAATTATCATATAACACCATTGATTGATAAGTTCTTAAAGTTTATTTAATTATCATATAACACCATTGATTGATAAGTTCTTAAAGTTTATATAATTATCATGTAACACCATTGATTGATAAGTTCTTAAAGTTTATTTAATTATCATATAACACCATTGATTGATAAGTTCTTAAAGTTTATTTAATTATCATGTAACACCATTGATTGATAAGTTCTTAAAGTTTATCTAATTATCATATAACACCATTGATTGATAAGTTCTTAAAGTTTATCTAATTATCATATAACACCATTGATTGATAAGTTCTTAAAGTTTATCTAATTATCATGTAACACCATTGATTGATAAGTTCTTAAAGTTTATTTAATTATCATATAACACCATTGATTGATAAGTTCTTAAAGTTTATCTAATTATCATATAACACCATTGATTGATAAGTTCTTAAAGTTTATCTAATTATCATATAACACCATTGATTGATAAGTTCTTAAAGTTTATCTAATTATCATGTAACACCATTGATTGATAAGTTCTTAAAGTTTATCTAATTATCATGTAACACCATTGATAGAAAAGTTCTTAAAGTTTATCTAATTATCATGTAACACCATTGATTGATAAGTTCTTAAAGTTTATCTAATTATCATGTAACACTATTGATTGATAAGTTCTTAAAGTTTATATAATTATCATATAACACAATTTATTGATAAGTTCTTAAAGTTTGTCAAGGCATTTTTACTCTCAATGAAGTGAAAATAAAAATATCTGGTTTGATAATGCTAAATAAATATTAAACCTGTGTTAAAATGTTTTGTATTTTTATTATTTCTATGCTATCGAAATCATAGGTTGGAAAATGGTTCCAGCAAATCAAGGTCTTCTAATTTAAAAGAAAATAAGAATGAAAATTCACTCAAACAGTTTTACTGTGTTACATTATATGTTGGATATGTAATTTAAAATAACATGTTGGAATGCTTAACTCTCAAATAATGGTTAATATGTCTAACATAAAAACTACACATAAATGAAAATACATTAATTAGTTTCATTTTGAAGTAATGATAAAATCTGGCCCATAAATAGAAACATTACGGTACCACTACTACCTGAGAAATCTCGCGGTATCAACGACATGGCCAGGAGAGAGCGCAAATTGATCGTTAAAGAAGATAACACTTCTAAATAGGTGGGGGTACACTATTTTGATACATAAAAGACATTGAAGCAAAACCTTCCCGTACCAGATAACATGGATACGTTTCAGATGACCAAATACAGTCAGGCAAAACAATCAAGTTTAATTTATAGATAAGATGATGTGGTGTTAATTTGATATCTGTGTTATCTTCAAGCATAAAAAGCTTCATTCTTGACGGAGACAGTGTAGGAAATTTGATACTGTGCTTGTAGTAGTTGACTAGTATTTGTAATGTGAGATGCAAAAAATGAGGAGTAGAATGATATTTCGACTCAGTGATGTCTTGTGTTCATGAAATACATACCTGTCTATCACTTACATTTTATAATCAAATTTTAGAAAACATTTGTACTGCACTAGGTAAATGCATTACTTAAATTGTTGAAAAATAGCTTTAAACCCAAATAAATGAGTATATATATATTTAAAGAATAACTAAACATTGAAAATGTTTATGGTCAATCATCAGCGATAAACATTTATACATGAATTGAGTGTAAAATCAATTTGACAGGTAAAAATATAGAAATGCAGCCAAAGATGGCACTTAAGTTGTAAGCTAACAATGTGTGTGTAACGTTCAGTCAAAGCTGGCAACTGCCCTAGCTGTGATTCCTCTTCACAATATAATTGAGACAAACTTTGTATCACATGTAAAAGGATTAAATAGTGGTAATGGTAGAGAAGGGGATAATCCTATTATCATAATACCCTTATTTAACCCTTAACACTGAATTTCATGAATGGACTTATGTCCAATTTCAATTTTGAAACAAATTATTACTATATCAATTTAAGGGATGTCACAATGAAAATTTAAAAGTTAGTTTCCCAACAGTTAAAGAACCTGGTCAGACTGTATGGGTGTTCATACAGTGCAGGCTTAAATTATCAGGCTCAATTTTGGTGATACAAGCTTTTCTGTAATGTAAGGGTTAAAAGCAATACAAGAAAACTCAATATATAGTCAAACCTGTGAACAAAGGTCACCTTTGGGAAAGACATAATATAATGTGACCTTCCTTGACAGGTGGCCTTTATTCAGAGGTCATTTTGTTCTAAATAATCAAAGACCTTTTTAAAAGAATTCACAGGATGACGGCATGCAAGCACAAGTTTGACTGTATACGTTAAATGTAATAGAAGCAAAATAAGAAAGTTTTAGTATTAACATTTATTAAAAACTGTTGTTTGATTAGAATACTAGATATTTCTTGTCTATATCTTCTAAAATACAAATCTTGCATATTTTTATATCTTATGTCATTAATCTTTAGATAAAGACCTACAAAACTCACAATTACCTGCCAGTCAAATATTTAGATGGATGATTTTTTACCATCTAAAGATTACATATTGCACCTGCACAATTAACATCTTTCATCTTAACATATTATATAACCTTCATCATGGATACCCAATACTCTGCTTGCCCTTGGCTATCTTATCCTAACTAAAATTTCCACATATAATATTTCAAACTAAATACCTTACACAGCTCGATTTTAGTACAAGGGGAAGTGAAAAAAAAAAAGCTTAGCTTTTGAATTTTTTTACAATTATGAATGAGACAATAATTCTAACCAGAATATAAATTTATGATACTTAAATAAGGAAAATATGTCACTGTCTTGCACATATATAATATGTTACACATTTTTTCACGAATGCGCAAATACAGAATTTACATATAAATGTGAAACAGTTTAAGATCCATGTATAACTATTTATGATTTAAAAGCCATTACATCACAGTAAATCGTTTACAGAATACCCAGTGGAGCATAAAACGTGAAATGCAGTCATTAAAGTTATCATCATTTACATCAAAACACCCTCAATCCTTCATGCACGTGTGTGTTGTAAAATATCATGAATTCATAATACCATTCATGTTGTCCTATAAACCCATCAAATAGAATTCATGACAACATGAATTTTTCATGAACTGTTCTTGCATACTTTATGAATAGTTCATAAAGTATGATTTACTGTTTGACAAGGGATTTGAGGAAATGAAAGTCTCCATGCAACTACATGTATGGTGCAATTTGCAGCTGAACTAGAGCCATACGGACCTATCTAGACAAAGTACTGGGCTCTCTTGTTCAGATGGAGACACTGAAAAAGCGTCCCCAAAATAACGGAAGGCAGAGTCGAGATTGAAACCCACAACCTGCTGATTAGTAATCCAGGGCACTACCACTAGACCACCTAGCAATTCCTGGATATTTAAACAAACCTGGCCTTGAGGTTATACAACTTGAGATCAATGTCTGAACTCAAATCTCAATTCCATTCTCAAAGTATGGTTGAAAAGATGGAGGTGATTCATGTTTAAATACATATTTAGATCAATTAAGCTGTCTGTATGAATAATATCATTATTGTCTATTCATAACTTAGAAACATTAAAAGACAAAATATGAGATTTGAGCTTTTGAGACTGCATGACATCAAGTTTTAAAACATTGGGGCCTGACCCGAATTGATCCTCACTGTGCCCTAGGGAGCAAAGATGATGCATAGGCACTAGTTACAGACCTGTGATTATTAAATTGTAATGGACCTGTGAGATAATGGTGTTTTAAATAATTTATATTTGTCTGATTGTGGTTCTACAAGCTGAGTCTGAAAACTCTCAAACCAAAGAAGAGCATGCTTGCTTAAGTAAGCTAAGTTAGGTGTACATAGTTTGTATGTGAGCCATTTTGTCTATCTCCATTTGTCTTCCATCACTGATTCAGATTATTCACATGGAAAGGTTGGCAGTTACTTGCGAGAACAAGGTAAGCACTACCACAGAATCCAGCAAAAAAGCTTAAATACTGTTGAAAATATAGGTGAAAAACCTGATAAAACAATTTATTTCTCTCACCAAGAGACATATTTTAAGGTAATGTTAGAGATAGGACAGATTAATTGCTCAACTTAATCTCAATCACCAAAATATTTTATCATAAGCTGGGATATATGTATGAACTCACCATCATTCAAAACAGAAAAATAAAATTTAAACAATATTGTTATTTTGGAGATAACAATATACTTCACCCGACCCTTTATAATAAACTACATTTTATTCACAAGTAAGTCTTAAAATGTTGTTTTAATTGCAATATGCCTTATTACTCACAGCAAGGACTTATTACATACATACAAGAGCATAAGTCCTTGCTCACAGACATATGTACCGTAGAGATTGTAGGTAAATGGGTGTGTTCAAACTGTCTTGCTCTTGGATTAACTCTTGCAAAGTGATTGGGTGTCCGTCTACATTGCCAGGAACCTTAGTGCATGCAATCCCGGACGACAGATTTTTCTTCCCGAAATTAACTATACCAGTAATATCTCTTTAAATCTTCATAAACTCAGATATAATGCCCCTCATTGACTTCTCTTTATAATAATAAACATCATAAAACAATACAATATCAAAAGCAATGAAAGTCGACGTAAGTTGTATCATGAGTACAATGTAATGAATCTAATAAATGTTAGCTTTTATTAATTAGTACAATACAACACATTAATTACCCGCTATAGAAATCATGTTATTTCATCCCTGCCTTCGTCAATTTATAAACAGCATTATCCAACACAATTATAATCTATGATCTCTTCTAAATTATAAAGTCAGAAATCTACCAGTATTTACCAAATGACTGATATACATGCATGTACAACACGTTATAGAATCAGTTTGGCAAATTGTTTTTAAAGTACAAAATGGTTCTATAATATCTACAGGAAAGTTAAATGAAATCTTAGTAATAGGGTGTGAAAAACAATCAGACAAGTCCACAAAGAGGTGTTTTCTTATATAACTCCAGGTATGGGAATATATTACAGAGATTTTATATTTCAAAATTAGCATTTAATTTCACTTAATGTTTCTACTTTGAAGACATTGTCTTGTAATTATTAATGAACAGTGCCTTATCCAGTAGTAATAGCAATCAACAACATCCCACATTTAATATATCAAGCAGAGCAAACACTGACCACTTTCTCAAATGCCAGTATGACACCTTTTTCATTAAATCACAACAGTCATTGACCCCTAAAGATTGGTCAATTAGGATCTAAGGTAGTCTAAATAATTGATTTTATTGACCATTGTGTACTTAATTCACCCCTGTGGTGTTCTTTTGTTGCTCAGATTGTGACATTTTAATGGTCACTTTTTCACAAGCTATTCAAAACCAATCACATTCCTTCTCACCTTTTCTAACAGACACACTAAGGAAGTTAATTAGACCATACCTTCACATACAGGTATGGAAAATTGTATCTGTGTTCAAATGTTATATACAAATGTACACTGTTTATGCAATATACAGTGAAACCTTGCTATGTGACCACCTCAACAATGTGACCAACTCAATAATGTGACCACATCAATAATGTGACCATCTCAACAATGTGACCATCTCATTACAATGTCCACTTACTAAGACAGGTTTTCAATATTGCCTCTCTATTTCAACTTGATAATGAGACTACCTTGGTATGGAGGCCATCTTTTCAAGCCCCACGAGTGGTCTTAATAATGCAGTTCTACTTTATCTCATACCATCATGTGGAAGCATTAGAGACCAGAACTTGATAAGAACTGAGGCATATGTAGCCTGATTAGCTCAGTTGGTAGAGCAATTGACTTGCAAACAGGAGGTCCCAGGTTTGAGTGCCACATCAGGTACATTAATTATTTTCCTCCACCTATAACACACACACAAAAAAATATATATCACTAAAATTTCATTCCTGTAACTTCATTCAAAAGCTGGTATATTGAACAGTTAAGTTGAGGTAATAGCACATGAACGCAGAATGATATGCATATTGTTGGTCCAGTAATTTCTTACAAATCTTCTAGGTATAATTCAGCATTATTTCTAAAGCAATTAGGGATTTAGTGTGACTGAAAGTCAAGAGTAAGGTACTGTTTGATGGAGTATTTAACTGTCATGATTCTGCATGAGCACCTGTGTAGACTTAAACCTTGCCTTGTATTCAATGAATGTAGGACAAAAGCTCATCTGGACAAAAGCTCCCCCGTTCATTTTGATAGGGGCGGACAAAAGCTCTCCCATTGTTTTACTACCCCAGACAAAAGCTCCCCTGGACAAGAAAAATTCTGTCAAAGTTTCAAAGCATAAAAAATGTTCTTACCAATGAAAATACCGATTGTCTTGTTAACATTTTATTTAATAACATGCATAACAAATATCAATCAGTACATGGTGATATAATTATGGTTCATTTAACGTGTAACAAACAAAATTAATTATAGTATAGATTCAGGTATTAAGTAGTCCGAAATAATCTGCATACATTTATTTTATATTTATTGACTGAATAACATGATCAACGGGTGAGTTTCTGTCTGGGGGAGCTTTTGTCCGGGGTGCAAAAATATCAGGAGAGCGATTGTCCGGGGTAGTAAAACAATGGGAGAGGTTTTGTCCGCCCCTATCAAAATGAACGGGGGAGCTTTTGTCCGGGGGAGCTTTTGTCCGGATTCCGTATTCAATAGATACAAAGTCTCATATTTGGGAGAAAAAAAAACACAATTTTCAACACTATTATTCTTTTCTTATCAGAAAATCAAAACAGCAGTTTCAAAGGAAAGTGACAGCTTAATGAGTCAGTAGGTTATATGACACAAGAATAACCCTAATTTTGTACACTAACATGGTCATATGGTTAATCTAGAATAGGCGAGAAGTATTTAGTACCTTGTAAATAATCATTAAAATGTGGTAAAAACTTGGAGATTAAAGTTAATTTTCAATTTACAGTAGCAATCATTTTAAATTTATTCCAGCGGTAAGTCATCCCCCGAAACTAATTAGAGCTTGTAGAATGACTGCGATTATTTATTTTGATTAAATTCTAAATTGCGTCTTTGTGCGTGGCGAGGTATTTTGCTCGGAGGAAAACAAGCTTCGGGTTTCTATTCACGAGTCTTCAGCGTAATATCAAATTATGCAAATACGGGGTGGAGGACACCAACTACATTCATACAACAAGTTTCAATCAGGGTAACAAGTGGATATTACGTGAAGTATTCAATTTCACTAAAAAAAGTTTTCGTACAATGAAATCAAAACTATTATATCAATGCACATGTTTTCTGAAAGATAACACAGTTTGCCATAACTAGCAAGTTAAAAGAAATTTAGGTAGAAATATATAAACATTACATAGAAATTTTAAGATTTTTAACATTCATCGACAGCAGCCATTTTAATAATATTGAAAACTGAATGAAAAAAAACACTTGAACAATTTTGAAGTAAGTTTCAATGATATTATATCAAAAGTTGGGAAAATATATCCTTTTTATCTTCCCCTCTCAAACTCGATGACACTTCTTGAGATTAATTGAATCAAAGGTATCAGAATTTTAAAAAAAAGTTGAAAATTAAGAACACTGAAGTTATGCTTGTCAATTTCTAAAATATTTCTCAACAAAAGATAGGGATATTTTATCTTCATTCAGTATATAATTGAGTATTTTAGATTAATTCTTTGAAAGACTATATATAAAATAAAGATTTCAACATCGTATTAATGTTTTATTAAGACGTTATTTTAACCTTCTTAGAGAAATTATGGAAGCTTTTTAAATAAAATAATCATGATATATCAGGAAGATATAAACATTTATACATGTATGTGAATTCACTATTCTTACAAATTCTATTTTGGTTCCATTGCATTATCAAAATATCTATAAATATGATAAGAATAGAATAATGCATTCTGATAGAATTTTAAAAACTCAAATTAGGAGTATGTGTAATTAATCTCATCCCACCAGGCATAAAAAATATTGCTTGTTTACCCAGCTGACCCTAAGTTTTCCCTGCGACCCTAGACTTTATATTAGGACTGAGGACAGGTACATCAATTTTCTCATATTTTTTACCTGACTCCACATGCTTTCAAGAGCAAAAAAAACAGCAACCACCTTACCCTACTTTTAATGAGCATGTAACCAGAAACAAACAATTCGTTTTTGGCCCCATCTCCAAAATGACACCAGACCCACATCTCCAAAATGACACCAGACCCACATCTCCAAAATGACACCAGACCCACATCTCCAAAATGACGCCAGACCCACATCTCCAAAATGACACCAGACCCACATCTCCAAAATGACACCAGACCCACGTCTCCAAAATGACACCAGACCCACATCTCCAAAATGACACCAGACCCACTAACCCCAAACTCACCCAACACACAGAAAAATACAGAACAGGGTGACAAAATATAATCCCCTAGAGGGGAACATCCCCAAAACGGTTTGCAACAAACCTGTAGGGGCCTAACTGGCTATTAAAGCTGAAACAAAACAATTTATAACGAAAATTTCTAAAAAAAGGGCCGCAACATTATATTTCGACAACATTTACCTATAAGTTCCGCATGTCTTAAATGACTAATAAAGAAGCCCCTATATTATGTGATATTAAAATTATTGCTTTTTACAACCACTTTAACATGAAAGCTGTCACCCAGAAACAATCAATCTGCTCCCACATGTAATTCTACTCTCAACAAGATGTGGCTTTGTTATAGAACGTATATTAGTTTTCCAGATGGGAACCAATGTGGGCTAATTTTGCTTTGGATAGGTTCCCAGCGTTCTTTCACCAGGTACAACATGGAGCCATTTTTCTAAACACATGTTTAATATATGAACAAATTGAATGTCACAAGTATTTGATAAGTGTCATGTTATATCTATGTCAGACACCAAGCGACCAGCAAGTTATTATTGAAAGTAATCTCGTTCAAATCAAAAGTGCTACAAAATTCCTTTTGAATATTATAGATGTATGAAAAATGAAATTAGTAGTTACTTACACTAGCTAACAGACATCAAAGCATATTTAAATTAATATATAGCCAGAAAATACAGGCATAAAATGTACAGCCACAGGCTTGCAGACTGTAATGTCTTATGCAGAAATCGTATGTCTTGAAAAAATACTTTGTTCACAGTCACTGCACACTTTGGGTTACTTTTTTGTTCATTCTAATCTGGACTTCCATGAAAAATGATTTCAGATTCAAATTTACTGTAAATTTTCAAGCCAGCAAACCTATACGGGCCAGACATCAAGCAGATAACGTCATCAATATCTGGCCTATATTAATTGGCATCTTTTTTGGTTTGACATTGGACCACCTTGACTTTGTACCAGGTTAATTCCATGTTGGTCCGACATCATTTACCTACATAAAGATATGTATCTCTTGACAGTGATCTTCCTGATTTGACCATCTGTCATGGCTACAACAACCTTGGTTTATGAAAACTCACATTCGACTAGCTCAGCTTATATATAAAGGTACGTAGCCTTTAGTACAGGTTTGGCAGTAAATGACTTGGCTATAAGAAATCTGAAATTTGGAAATTCTGTCATTTCTTACTAATACTGTATGTTTAAAAGTGCAATATATTCTCCACTTGTTGAGAATTAAACAGTTGTAATTTCTGTTAAGAACACACACTGAAGAAATCAAGATACCATTAAGAGTACGTTATTACTGTATATTTACACATTTTATGTATGGTTTGTAAGACTTATTTTTTCTATACTTGACGTTTTCACATTAATTTGCTTGATCTATATTATAATACGAAATAATCACACTTATATATTACAGAGTTTATTAAAACTACTTGACAGCCAAAATTTAGAAAAATTATCCACTGATAAATATTGGGAAATTTTGACACCCGCAGATACGATTACAAATGCCTTGGATGACCTTCAGACTTATAATGAATACTTAAACTTATAAAACTACACTCTGTCCATTGGCAACTTCAAACATTCTTATATTGACAAAAAGTGCTCAAAATATGGTCTAATTTTACCTGAATGTTATCTTATAATCTGTATCAATGTAGGACATTTAAATCAACAATGTTATCTCTCAGGTGAAGGGAAAATTTCTATAAAGTGACATACTAGGATATTTTCATGATCTTAATGCCTGTTAAGAACTAATTCAAAGCTTTTACCATCTCTAATCATATAATTAGAAGAGAACTGATTATTGATATCAGGTGATAAAGGGCTGTAACTCTAACAAGAGGGTGTGAAATTCTTACACAAGACAAGTATTATTGATATTTCAGTAATTTAATACTGATTAGACATAGGTTAGTATGGTTTAAGCAGCAATAACATAGCTCTCAATAGCCCCATTGAGAGAATGAGATTTGGTGTTGGAAGGGGCAGCTGCCCCTACTGGAGGTGTTTAGTGACTTTGTATCCTAAACGCAAACAAAGCCTGTATGGGTAAAGCATATACAGATTTGGCAACTCCTGAAATGTATTCTAACAAGTAATGAAGTAAATTGGTACTGTCACGGTCAATTTACAAACATCTACAATAAAATCCCTGCTAACCAGTCAGGACACACCAAATTGACTCACCTAGTGGTCGGTCCAATGATGCAGTTCAAGAGACTCTTCTCTTCGATGGTCTAGTTTCAATTTTTTCATCTGTTTTTTAACATCCCATTCGACGGCTATTGTCATTTCAGAGCTGCCTAAGAGAGAAGGGAGAGGAGATAAGATACAAGAGAACTCTACTCTTTTCCAACAGTTTTTCCTTGTTCTTTATTGAGCTTGGTGTTAAGTACCGATACACCTTTCATGCTTTTTCATGTAATTTTCTAGATGCAGTACTTTACTCAGTAGTTGAGATGGGGACACTGAAAAACTTCCCTTTGAAATTCAAAAGATGGAGACGAGAATCAAACCCACAACCTTTCATTCAGTTGTCCAGCACATTACCACTAGATCACCGATCACCCTGATTAGTTAAAACTTGATGTGAATTTCATTAAGAAAAGCATGATAAACTATGTTTTATTATTCATATGTCCTTATATAAACCCCAAGAGGGAATTTTTTACTTAAACTTGTGCACCAGCTTTGACTACAAACAACCAAACAATCAATTTAGGGACCTCCAAAATCAAGTGGTTAAAGTCTGTGACTGTTAATGAGTTCCAATCTCATCCAGGATGTTTTACTCAACTGTTTAAATCTGGAATGGGGTCAATTAGTGGTCTAATGGTAATTAAGTGCTGGACTAGAAATTGAAAGATGTGGATTTGAATATCGACTTTGGCTTCCATTATTTCAGGCATGCTTTTTCAGTGTCTGCAAACCGAACGAGCTCAGTATGTTACAGATCTTTGTTCCTGTGCTAACAATAATAGACAAAATAAAGACCAGCTCTAATAAAGGGGATACAGACATTAGCCTGGCCCTAGGACATGTGTCTCCCTATGAAAAAATGGTCATGTGGACATTTGGACATAATTATGATAAATATGTTTTTGGTTCATTTGGTTATATTCAACCTAAATACATAATAAATGCACGCCATGACATCCCAATGTATGAAGATATACAACTTTAATTGACTGTAGTCATTAACATGCTATCTATACTCAATATATGGATGGGATTCCTAACCTCTGAACATTATATGTACAAAATATATAATATATTGCCATTCGGAAAATGAAATAGTATATTTTATGATTAATTAAATCAGGTAGTTGTATTAACTATATACAACTACCTGATTAAATTGATATATATATATTACCTCTTCTTATAACGTTTAAATTTACTTAGATTTTATACCATTCATTCTTCAAGGTAAATCATTTGGAGATACTTGCCAATCGGTCCGCATACTAACATTCAGTGTCGCTGAATTAACATGCAAGATGTCTGCCCCCACAATTGATTTAATTTCACGAGGAGTTTTGTTTTAAGTTTTGATATCTGGATGCAAGTTGTATAAAAACTTGAAAGGTTGCTTATCTAATTGTACGTTCGTTCATTCTGTATCATTTTTGTTCCTTGATTTACGTTCTTTGTATGTTTCAAGTTTGTTGAAATTAACCATGATTTCGGATAGTTCTTAGTCGGAAATGTAATTCCACACAGGAGCTCGTAGATGATTCAACGAACGTCAATGTGATGAATGAATGTGATAAAATTATTTTGGAAGCTTTTGTCTTGTATTTCAGAATGATGTTAAGTACAAATGGAAATGGACCATCACCAAAGAGAATGAAGTTCTCCCAAAATGGAGGTATTATTAATAATTAATTACTAAAAGTAAATATGAGAGACAGACGCTGGTCTGAACCCAATACTCCTAGCCAGACAGACACTTTATCATAAGGTGAAAGATCAAACTTAAGAACAAAGTTGTTGATAGTTATGGGTATCATAACTGAATTGGTCTTTTTAGCTTACCTGATTCATCAGGTGAGCTTTTAGGATCGGTGATTGTCCGTCGTCCGTCCACAATTAGTTTGTTTACACTCTAGCAACCGCAACTCTTTACGAATCTTGATTAAACTTGCTCGGCTAATCTTGATTAATAATGTCTCGGCTAAGTTCAATTATGGGCAAAATCTGATAATAACTTCTAGAGTTATGGGCCCTTGAATTACAAAATTTGCTATATTTAGCTTGCTTACACTCTAGTGCCTTCATTTATTCACCAATCCTGATCATATTTTCAGTAAATGTGTATAACCAAAAGATTATGGAAAAGTTCAATTATGGGCAATATCGGACGAGAACTTCAAGAGTTATGGGCCTTTGACTTAGAAAATTTACTATATTTGAGTTTGTTTACACTCTAGCGCATTCACTTATTCACCAGTCCTAATCATATTTTCAGTAAATGTGTATAACCAAGAAATCTTGGACAAGTTCGATTATGGGCGGAATTGGACCAGAACTTCAAGAGTTATGGGCCCTTGACTTTGAAAATTTGCTATATTTTAGCTTGTTTACACTCTAGCACCTACATTTATTCACCAATCCTAATCATATTTACAATGAATGTGTATGACCTTATGGTTTTGGACATGTTAAGTTATGGATGGAATCGGACCACAACTTCAAGAGTAATGGACCCTTGGATTAGAAAATTTGCTACGTTTTAGCTTGTTTAACAGTATTATACCTTCATTGTTGGTTTTGATCTCAAAATGTACGTAAAAATGAGTTTTACGAGATGGAAACTATATTATCTGGTCATTGATTATTGGCCTTGGTTCTCTGGTGAGAGATAAAGGGCCAATGTGGCCCTCTTGATTATTTTGTCTTGACCATTTTAGTTATATGCTTGGAAATGTCCTCTTTCTAAGTGAACAGTTGAAGATGCTCCTTCATGCGTCTATTGAAGCAGATCATTTCATGTGGTTTATGGGATGTTACAGACTTTATCCAAAGCAGTACAAGGAAAATGTTGAAATTAAGGGTAGTCTGAAACATCATTAAAAAATTTGACACATACTTGCACCTGTTGAAGGTATATTTTAGGTCATGTTGATAGATCTATATAAATTATAAGTATAAATCATTGCACTGTTTTATGGAAATTTGTGCATTAGTAGAAAAATGAACGCAACTCAGTTTGAGTCATTTTTCTGTTAGCTTTTCATGAACAAGTGACTTTGACAATGAGCTGCAATGTAATGCATACATGATCATCAAAGACCTTCGAATACGCTGTCAAAAGTGATGGACCATTTTCTTACAGTTACTACATAACTTCTGTTTAGTGTAAATACAATTTTTCATTGTATTTCTTATTTTGATGAATAGATAGAAAGCCTCCGTTAACAGCAACAATTTTTATTCAGAATTAATTAATAGTTAAAAAACTTGTTTCATGTATAGATGATTACTACGTTAAAATAAAGGAAGAGAGGTTCAAGTTACCAATACGTCCTGTGAAGAATAAACTTATTAATGAAGTACAGAGACATCAAACTGTCATAATTATTGGTGAGACTGGTAGTGGCAAAACTACACAAATCCCGCAGGTAAGTTTTAAATGTTCCTGTGTTTTTATGCCCCAGCTTCAAATGATTTTGGAGCATTTATTGTCAGTGGTTCATGCTCTGTCTGTACAAGTTTAAGTTAAGGTGGCACTGGCGGCATGTGTGTTTATATAATGCAGCTTTTTGTTAAAATTTTATATACATGTCTTTTCAACCTTTGCTATGTTAAAAAGCAATCTGTCAACATACTTTGGTCATTCTCATAGTCATACAGGGCTCTCCTTTGACTCTTGAAATGGCAATTTGACTCTTGAAATTTGAAAAATAAGGTTTTTGACTCTTGAGAATAAGAACCAAAGGGTCAAATTTACTATTACTATAGTAGAATATTATGTTGACTCTTTACATTTCTATCAGCTAAGGGTCATTTTGATCCCAAACTTTTGAAGTCTATGGAGCGCCCTGGTCATAGATCTATAAGTGTAGGATAATTAAATGGTTACTTGTGATGCTTTCGTATAAAATATTGTCAGTCATGCTGCCCTTTCATGGATATTGTAATTTTTGAAAGTATTTTGTGTTGACAAGTTTACCAATTGCTTTGAATTGCAGCATGAAATAGTAGAAATTGTATTTTGTCTCTCATGTGTTTTTAGTACTTGTATGAAGCTGGTATTCACAGAAATTCAATCATTGCAATAACACAGGTAAGTTTTATTTGAATTATGAATTTTATGAAAATACTGACATTTAAATTTATAAGCATAGGAATTTGGCTTTATGAGTTACTGAGTTATAGCTTATATTGATTTTTTCCCCTGTTTGTTGATTTTGAGTCTGAATGTTTTCTTGAATGACTTCAAATTTCAATACAATATACATACTTTTATACTTGAGTGTCAATGTATGGCTTATAAATGTATGTTTTACCTAGATCCTGAGTTGTAGAAAATGTTAAGAACTGGTTAAAAGATTAATTATTTCATGAACAAAGAATAAATTAGTCTAACTCTTTCCGGCCGGTAAATGATGTCTCTCACTAAGTCTGCTATATGACATAGGTTACTCTATTTGCCAATACTTTATCTCTATTTTTCAGCCTAGAAAAGTTGCAGCTATTACCGTATCTCAGAGAGTTGCTCTAGAAAAAAGATCTGATGTTGGAGACTTGGTAAACCATGAATTTTTGTTGCCATTACTTACTTAATCTGATATCTATTTATTTCCTCTGCATTTTATTTACGAAATTAAAAAAATGAATCCTAAATTATATTGCTGTAAATTTTGTCTTACTCATTTATGTAATTTAAGTAAAATTTTTAATTTGTTACAGGTAACATAATTATTGCATTGTGTACAACTCATTGTTTCCCTATACATGCCAGTACAGGTAGTGGGGGCTTCTGTTATGGTCCACTAGCCTATAGATGCTGTGAGATCAAATCCCACCCGAGTTAAGATTTCGCATGTGAGAAAGCTATTACCTGATAGCTTATAGAAGGTCAGTGGTTCTATCCAGGTGTACATCTGGAGTCATCCTCCACCGTAATAGCTGGCATGTCACCAAATGACTCTGGCTGTTGATGTGATATTAAAACCCAGTGTACAAAGGAATACATTGTAGCAGTACTTATGGCATATTGTACTTTCAGAGCTATATACGAGTTAATGATGTAGTTATTTGTATTTATTTACTTCATTTTAATCCTGTAGTCCTGAATTCTGTGAAATTAACTGTTTGATTATTACAGGTCGGTTACTGTGTTAGATTTGATGATTCAACTTCAGAGAAAACAAAAATCAAGTACATGACAGATGGTATGCTACTTAGAGAATCAATTTTGGATCCACTTATGAAAAGGTATATAACTGGACAACAATTATTATGCCCCCTTTCGAAGAAAAGGTGGTACAAATGTATCTTCCTTTGCACATGTCAGTCTGTCCAATCAATAACTAGAGAACAATTTGGCCTAAGCTCCTCAGATTTGGTTGGGATGTTGTTTATCACATGTAGGTGACCCAAAGTGATTTTGATAATTGGGCCTAGTTTCAATCCCAAATTACCCCCCCACCTCAAAGTCACTGACTAAGTCACTGATTTATAAATGAAAGTTTGATGTGTATGAAGTTCTCTTTTTACCATTATTTTCCTCTTTATTCATAGATCAGATATTCTTGCTGATATTTCTTTCTGCCAGCTGTCAAAAAGTGATCATTTTAAATCTCACCATTTTACATGCTGACTTCTCTTTGTATTAAACATCTTTACAACTCAGATATAGATTGACAAACTCATTTACATTGTTTAAGATACATGATATTTTTAGCAACAATATCACAAGACAAGAATGATATGATTTATTTCAGGTACTCTGTGGTGATATTAGACGAAGCTCATGAAAGAACCATACAGACTGATGTTTTATTTGGTGTTGTTAAATCTGCACAGAAACAGAGACACAGAATGGGAATAAAACCACTAAAAGTATGTTATGTCAGTTTTTATCATGAATAATGATCACTGTTATGATGTCTAGATTAAACATTCTGTTTACTCTCACCTAATTGTTTGCATCAGTTCTGGCTTATAAATGTTTTAAAATCAAACACAAATTTGGCTTTTATAAAAAAAGTTGAAGAAAGTCTCACAAATGTACTTGATCCAACTGACAATTAGTTTGTCTCATTTTTACTGTATTGTATAGCTTACCTTCTTCACTTATTTGTTGAATTCTTAAAAAATGTTTATATATTCATTGTTGCTATTTTTATGAGAAATATTCTTGGTTTATGCTTGTATTGTGAAGAAATGTGGATTTTATTGTATAATTACACACACTACCAGTTTATTAAGATGTTTCTAATTCTAGGTGATAGTAATGTCTGCTACTATGGATGTTGATCATTTTTCACAATATTTTAACAAAGCACCTGTACTATACTTAGAAGGAAGGCAGTTCCCTATCAGGGTAAGTTTTCTATTCTTAAATTCTAAGATTTTTATTTTAATGCATGTTACAAAAATGCATGGTTGTCAATACAGTAAAGTTCCACCTAGCGACCGGTCCGATAATAAGACCGTTCCGCTATTACGACCGCTTTTCTAAAGAACCAAAAATATCCCTTCTCATTTCAATGATTTAAAGGTCCGTAAATACGACCGGTCCGCTATTCCGTATTACGACCACTTTATTGGACCCAATCTGTTAATTACTGCAGTATTAAGTCCCACTAAAGCGACCGTGAACAAGTCGATAATAATCCGTCTGTATACATTTCACACCTAGCCGCAGGGGTTTGGTTGTTGTTGTATGTTTATTGTTAACGACATACACTGATAGACTAATTTACGGTATTTACGACATGCGACTACTTTATGATACGCTGTTATTGTTTGTAGTGGAGAAGGGTCTAAAATGTGTAATTGTTAAGCAATTAATTAGTATCATAGGGGATTATTGGACTGATCGTATAGACATTAAATCGAGAGGTGTTATCAAACACGTGGTCCCTGGTTTAATGTTGATTTTGACAGTATTTTACACGATTCAAATTGGATTAAATTACTAAAGCAATTAAGCACATTCATACTATTTTGCTTACATCATTTAATGATGAACAGTAAAAGAAATGGTGTATGGTGATGAGACACACGTACATGATCAGATAAATGGTGAAATAGACAATATCAAACGTTCATTATGAATATTATCAAGAAATTTATGAAACTATCGCGAATTTATTTTGTATATATGTCATCACAATTTTTTATATAGTTTCAGTTTAAAATAAATTTATGAAGTTGTTTACTATTTGTTTTCTGAATGTAATTTCAAGGACTTATATACATATAAGTCCTTGGTAATTTGTATATGCCACAGTAACAGATATAACAACAACAAACACTATTTTTCTACATGTATTTGGTAACTATGAAATACTATGTATACATATAGACTGACTCGCTATTAAGACCGACTCGCTAATAAGACCACTTTTTGTCAGAACGCCCGGTGGTCTTAATAGCGGAACTTTACTGTAATTGGTATTCTAAGTTACGACTGCCAAGATATCCACAGGAAAGGATTGATGGTGTAGTGGTAATACTGACGGACTACTGATTGAAGGGTCATAGGTTCAAATCTCGGCTCCAGCTTTGGATATTTTAGGGACATCTTTTCAGTGTCTCTATCCACACAACCAAGCTCAGTACTGTGTTTAGTTTACAGGAAAATAATGAAGTGTGTATTTGCTTTGCAAAGCGAATGATAAATTACCAAACTGTTTAAAATATGATATGGGATATAAATGTCTGGTTCTGTTTGTTCTGTCCTCTCTCTCTTGGGCGGATCTGAAATGGCTATAGATGTCGAATGGACGTTTAACCAAGGTGTAAACTAGATACAAGATTGTGTATATTTTAGGTTATGTACAGTAAAGAAGAGCAGTCAGATTATTTGTTCTCATCTCTGGTCACACTCTTCCAGATACACAGGGAAGCCCCTGCCCAGTAAGTAAATTATGCCCATAAATTGAAATGTGTCAGCCATGTTTATGTAACAATGATTACTTAAGAAATTTGTTACCATGAGTCTTAAGACTTGCATATTTGAAAACCATGAGTCCCAGATCAACACTGAGTTCAAAACTGGATCAGTGATTCCTTTGGCATAAATTGATTTTAAAAGCAGAACTTTATATTCTTTTTTTTTTTGGTACTCTTGTTTTGAAGCGAATGTTCATACTGGGTCTTATCAATGAAGACATTTTATAAGGAAATTTCCCATTAGATCATATATGAACATGTGGTGATGACTTGCACATTTAGACAATTCTGCATTGACATGAATCACATGATTATATGTTGTACTACAAAGTTATCCATTGTTAAATAATACTAATAATTATGTAAACTGTTTTGAACATTTTTCCTGGGTCAATTAAAGTTAACTTAAACTTGACCAATGTGTGAAGTGATGATAATTATTGCATTATTTTGATATTATTTTCAGAGAAGATATTTTGATATTTCTTACCGGACAGGAAGAGATTGAATCAGCTGTTAAATCAATTCGAGACATATCTAGTACATTAGTTGGTAACGTACCAAATCTGATTGTTTGTCCATTGTATGCTGCTTTACCTCCACAACAACAACTTAAAGTCTTCCAACCTACACCAAAGGTATGTCAAGTCAACTATATTATTATTTTCTGTTTCTTGGCTGTTGCTTTTTTAGAGTGATTATTTACAGTGCTAAAAGGGTGGCTTTATTATAGCCATTCTTGGCTGCAACACATCAGTGACATTCATTTTGACATTTATACACACAGAGAATTACTTCTTTTTGGACTAGTTTTATATCCAATATTGGTTCATATTCCCAATTGAAAAAAGTATAATATTTTTTTCCTAATTCACAGACAAAAATTTTCAAAAATAAAAAAAATACTAAAATCTCTGAAAACAAGATATCTTTCACTGTAATAGACATGTAATGATAAAAGTTCCCATTTATAGACAGTGATTGTGTGTGTTCATTTAGATATTGCAAAATTGGAGTCACATATTTTCCTAATTTGTAACGAAACTCTGCGGAAATTCCCAATTCCAACGGTATGGGTCATGTTCCCAAAATACTTGGAAAAAAACTTGCATTTAATGTTACATTAGAAGTAAATTATGTCAACTGTTAAAATTATTATCAGCCAAATATGACTTTTGACCCTCAACTTTTGACATCTAGTTGGAACCTGTTCTTTGATTAATATTTCCAAACTTTCAATGTGCTGAAAAACATAAGAACGAATTGTTTGATTCCATAATAATGTATGATTTATAATTGCATTATAATTATCTGAGATGCGTAAGGAGCTTAGCATGATTGAGGAAGATACTGCAACCTGCTATCAAGTGTTAAACATTCAGATAACTCGATTCCAGGTCGGGGCAGGTTACACCCATTAATGAAAATTTAACAAAAATGATGATTTTCTTCCCCATGTGTGGAAGTTTCCAATTTTCTGTGGAAGTGTAAGTTAGTACTGGTTAGAATACAGTCCAGTAAAATTTATGAAGTGAGTTGGCCTCTGTATATAACTGAAACTTTGTTGAAAAACAGTATTAAACCCAAAATAAATAAATTAACATTAAGAATTTCAATTTACAGGGTTGCCGAAAAGTTATTGTGGCTACAAATATTGCTGAAACATCTGTGACTATCAGTGGTGTAAAATTTGTCATTGATTCTGGAAAAGTGAAAGCAAAGTAAGTAGTCCTGAGTCCTGAATCAGTAACTACATGAGATAGCAACATGAAACTTCATAGGTGGATAGATGACACTGAGGTGGTGAACAGAAGAGCGTTGGCACTGCTTGTGGCACTCTTTTTAGTCCCCTGCCATACCGGGGGGGACTGTAGTGTTTGTTGATGTCCGTCTGTCTGTCTGTCTGTCCGAAGTTGTTTCTGGATGATAACTTCAGTTAGGGATGACAGATTTCAATGAAAGTTGGTATATGTATAGCTTAGGGGATTACCTAGAGTTGGATTGCATTTGGGGTCAATAGGTCAAATATCTAGGTCGCTTTTACTAAAAATAGAAATTTGGTTTCAGGATATGATAACTTAAGCTGACTTGCTCATTTAGACAAAATTATCATTAAATGTAAATCTTCACTCAATTATGCTCCTGATAAGATGTACGGTGTCATGTCAACCAGATTTTTAGCTTAAAGAAACAAGTTCAATTTTATTTCATTTTGCCGTTTGATATATACTTTATAAATGATATATTTTCGAAAAATAAAAAAGTAAATGGAATGTAAATATTTTTATCAGTCAATAATTTTATTGAATTTTGTCCTTTTATATAAATTACATTGTTATTATTATTTGGTAAATGTGTACGTTACAAGAACTTTAGTATCAAAGTAATCTTATGCTTTTCATTAATGATTCTATTTGTTAATTTAGTTTTAAATCTGTTCAATTATTTATTCCTATTTTGTTTCACTTTATACAAGACAGATGAGTGACCTATTTTTTACTCTACTATACATGTACAATAAGCTCTTCATACTTGTAGAGAGTAGATAAAAATTGTGTATGTGCCTGTGACATAATGACATTCTCACAGAAACTATGCTTCATTGTATTATACTAGTACATGTATATAAATAAACAAAATATCTTTTTTGATTATTGTCACATTTTTATGTTTAAAATGTTTCTAATTGATTTGTTTTGTAGGATATATAGCTCACGTGGAGGTCTTGACTTGATGAAAGTTGTACATCTGTCACAGGCCCAGGCACAACAGAGATGTGGGCGTGCTGGCCGTGAAGCCCCTGGGTCTTGTTATAGATTATATACAGAACAACAATATGAGGCATTCAGAAAAACAACAGTTCCAGAAATTCAAAGGTTTGTTCTTGAATACTGGAAAAAAAATACATGAAATCATACATGTATTGACCAATTAAATTATTCTGATTTTTACGCAACACAGGTGGTTATTTAAAGCTGTGTAAATGTTACTAATCTTTTCATAAATGTTACAAACTCTTAGATATCATGTTTCATCAGATGCAGTTTTGTTGTCTAGTAACATTTCTCATAAATAAAATATGCGAAAAGTGTGAAACTATCACAATTCAACTGTAGTTAGATCATATTTACTTTTTTATCATTTTCAGGTGTAATTTAGCCAGTGTTGTTCTACAACTTTTAGCCATGGGAATACAAGATGTTGTCAACTTTGATTTTATGGACAAACCTTCCCCTGAGGTAAAAATTAGAATATTGCATCTGTTCTGAATTAACCCACTTTAGGGCCAGAGACTTGAGAATAGTTTCTGGACTCAAATCTCATATTTGTTTTCAACCTATATCCGACAATCAGTATGTGTGTACAGATTTTAGTTGGCTGGAACTTGTTAAATTAGAATACCCTGGAAAATTAGAACTAGTTCTCCCATCCAATTTGTTTTTGTTATAATTTATTATGTTCTATTTACAGTTTATCTCTTCATTTTCTTAACATTTTTTAAGATATCAAAGTTTATTATGGAAATTGGCTTACTGGGTATGTGATGTCATGCCATGTTTTCACCGCAGCTCAGAGGTTATAAGAATATATCCTTTCCCAGCATACAAAGCGGGATGTTACACAGATTAATGTGGGTAGCATGTGCCCTGTGTGTACACATTGATGAGATGTGAAACAAGCTGGTTTAAGAATGAACCAATTGTCTTAAATATTGTTATATCTTATACAGTGTCATGTGTAATTAAATTTTTCAGGCCATACTGACGGCTGTTGAGCAGTTGAAACTTTTAGGAGCCATAGAAAACACGGAAGAAGCAAAGGTAAGTCGTTTTTTATCACCACTTACTGTTGTAGGTTACAAAAGCCAGTATAAAATGTTAACACCAGTATGAAAAGACATTTTACTAGAATCGGATCTTTATTTAGTTTTTTTTTTTTCATTTATGGAAAACAAATTTATTTAAGCTAAAATTTTGTATTTGTTTCTGTTGAAGCTGAACGATACTGTTTAATTGTGAATTATCTTAATTTCAGTATAAATACTAAGCAATTATAAATATAGGTACATGTTTTGTTTTGTTTCTCAAATATTTATTCATTTGTTGCACTTTCAGTTGACACCTGTTGGTAAAAAAATGGCAGCATTTCCTCTAGATCCTAAGATGTCAAAGGTTGTATTGGCAGCAAAGGACTTCCAGTGTTTGTAAGTGAATATATACCAGAAGTTACTGTATATCATGTTATTCAACCAATGTGTTTAGTGTGCTGTAATCTTTGTTTGTCTCTACTGATGAATAAGTATTATGTATTATATTTTAAGTAGTATGGTGTACATGTATATAATTTACATATGTCTGTATGATATGTTGTTATATGGAGTTAGATCTAGTCAAATTAAGTTTGGAAGTAGGAATGAATATTGAAAATTAATTTAGAAAAGAAGTGATTTGGTTAGTAGGTTTTGGCTGTCATTAGGTCTGGTCAGGTGAACCAGCTACTGTAAAAAACTGAAATTGTTGAAAGATAGCGTTTAACTTTTGAAATAAAAACATTGTATGTAGGCATTAAAAAGTAGTAACTTGATGGAAGTGGTATTTTGATAATTGTTCATCAATTAATTGTATCAATCTGCATGTCTGTTGTTTGTGATGTATGAAAAAATTATCATATCAGTTTCACTGTACAGTGCACCCACTCCAAAGCAACACCCTTTGGGAGTAGCAAATTATGTTGTTGCTGAGAACCTCTGAGGTTGTTGCTTTAGACATGTTAAATTAATAGTTAAATCATGAAGTCCGAAAAAATCATGCTGTTGTTGAAGGGAGGTTGTTGCTCAAGAGAGGGCTGCTCTGGAGAGATTTTACTGTATATGCAAATGTTGACTATGAATGCTGACCACAATATTGCAAGTCTTCATAATGGTGATTTCCAAAATTGCTTCGTTATTATACATTAATTAAGTAAACTGTTTAATACTGGCTTTTATTTGCCTTATTTAGAGTAGACTGGTATATGACCTAGAGGCAGCAAAAACCTTCTTGTCAAATCACTTGTCGTCCACAAAAAATCTTTTAGAATTCTTTTAGAATTCTTTTTATTTTACTTGTTTTCAGGGAAGAAATATTAACAATTGTGTCCTTACTGTCTGTAGATTCAATTCTGTTCACTCCACAAAATAAGGTGAGGTTTTTATATCTCTAGTTGTTGATATGAAGCATTGTGAATTAATGTATTTTTACATTTTTTTTTAAATCATATTTCTAGGTAGTCAGTAAAACTGTTATCTTGTAGTAGGTAACGTCTTTATTGATAATACAGATTTTCTTTTTAGCATATACTAAGTTCATTGAAAAGCTGTTTTAAACACAAACATTGTTAGATAACCATTCTGTAATTGTTTGATAAGGAGTTCTTTGGACAGTAGTTTTAAACCATATAGTAACAGTATTACAATTGCTCTGTGTTTATATAGAGAGAGCATGCATTAGCTGTACGACAGAAGTTTATGTCCAGTGAAGGAGATCATATCACGTTACTCAACATATTCAGGGCTTATAAAGGGGTGAATGGCAATAAGGTAAATTGTTTCTAGGTTTTTGAATTATTGTAATAATATCAGAGTTTTTTTACCATGAAATCGAGAATGAGAACCAGCGTGTTCCCTTGGAAAATAAGCAAGAAATATATTTCCTCTATTTGTTTTGTGAATATTCCACAGATTTGCTTCTTCAGGGTATCCCTCCCCCCTTTTACCCGCCCCCAGTGTCTTCTCTTGTCTGAAAAAAAATCCTGAATATATACAATATGAAGTTTTTACAATTACCTACTTAATTAATAAGAAGCAAATTTCTGTTAACAAATCAATCATCACTTGTATCTTAGGGCTAACATGTCATATTCTTCTGATATACAAGTATTTTTACAACACAGACAGTATTGTAGAGATCAGAAATCTTTCTAATATTTTCTTAAATATTTCCAGAATAATGTGGTTAACTTTATTTATTTTCCAGCAATGGTGTCAGGAGAATTTCATCAATCAGAGAAACATACGTACGGCAATAGATGTACGACGTCAACTCAGGGATATTTGTGTGAAACAAGATTTATCGTTTAATTCATGTGGTCATGATACAACTGCTGTCAGGTTTGTGAAAAAGCTAACTTTCTTACCTTATTTCGTACAATAGTATTTATTTCATTCAAATAGTTAATTTTAAACCTGTAGGGGCTTGGAACACTGAATGGAGGACTCAGTATCCTGATCACAGGTCCTAGTAAACAGGGGCATGGCACTCTGAACACAGGGGCTTGGTATATTATTAATGTTCACAGGGCTTTATACACCGAACACTGACTCAGTACAATGTTCACAGGGAGTTGGTACCCTGAACACAAGGGGCTTGTTAGGATATATACACAGGCTAAATTCATTTAACCCTGCGACTCAGTACAGAATATGCTGTGGCTTGGTACAATGAATTTAATCAGGGCTTGGTGCACTAAATACCATAGTTTGGTATATTGAACATGGGAACTCTGTACAATGAATACATGGGCTTAGTGGGATGGTGTTACCAGTTTTTGTGGTATTGGCGAAACATTGAAGTATTTTACCAGAAATGATTAAAAATTTCTGTATAATAATCTAATTGTGGCTTATTTCTTGTGAAAATCAGCAAGCTAACAAAATTTCAGACAATTTGTTTACTGATTTTCTGAAATAAAGCAGTCATGCATAAATGATGATGGTGCAATACATAACATGAAATACTGCAAAAACTCCTTATAGTGTACCATGAAAAAACATGTTACTTTAGCGTACAATGTTATTTTAAAATTACATCATAAAAGTCAAAATTAATGCAACAATTGATGATGTGTAACAGTGTTTTTTTTACAGGAAATGTTTGGCTACTGGTTTCTTCATGAATTCAGCAGAACTACAGAAAGAAGGAGAATATATATCTGTAAGTAAACCTTATCATCATCTTCAAATTTGTCAGACTTTATATTCACTATTGATCCAGTGTTTGAACAAGGCTCCGACTGTGGTCCTAAGATTAGTGTGCTGGATTTATTACCCGGCAATCCAGGTTTGATTCCAGGTCGCGTCAGGTCATACCTTCCATGAAAATTTGACAACAATGTTGATTTTTCCTCCACATGAGGAAAAGTTGCTGTTTCCTAATGGAAGGGTAAGCTAGTACTGGTTAGATTATAGTCAAGGAAAACTTGTTAAGACAAGTGAATCAGCTGCTGTATATAACAGAAAATTGTTGAAATACGGATTTAAACCCAAATAAATCAATAAATAAATTCATAAAAAATAATAAAATTTTATGACGGACTTAATTTGTAATTGAAAAGATATACATGATTTTGAAATGCTTTGTGGATAATATGTTAATTTGAAGATGTGTGGTTGACACGTTAAACATGTGTGAATTGTTTTATATAACATTGTTGGAACATAATGACTAATCTTACATGTATTATTTACAGTTATCTACCAGGAAGACAGTCACTATACATCCTTCATCAGCATTATTCCACTGTAAACCAGCGTATGTTATATATAATGAGTTAGTACAGACTAGTAAATGTTACATGAGGTAATATCACATTTCTCACACTAAGTTTTATCTGACTGTGGTCTTTATTATTATTATGTGGTATTTATTGCTTTGCACATGTTGGTCCATCCGTAATCAAATCTTGTCCAACCAATTACTTGAGAGCGCTTTGGCCTTAGCTCCTCAGATTTGGTTGGGAGGTTGTCACCACATGTAGATGACCCCTATTGATTTTTAGGTCAGTAGGTCAAAGTCACAAGGGGACATCCTTGTTCTGTTTGTGTCTCTATAGCAACAAAGACTGTGAAACGACATAACTCTCACCTAGTATGCAACATATGCCATCATGTAAAGCACACAAAGTCATCCTATACATTATTGAAGTATAAACATGACTGTCTGTTCCATTATATACATTGGAAACACTGAAAATTCCATTGAGTAGATATCAGGATTAAAAGGTTATAATTATATTTAAGTATCTGACAGTGCAGTCTGTCTTAGAATAATACATATCAATATAATGTATTTAAATACCATATATTACAGAGATCTGTGTGTAGTTGATGCAGCTTGGCTCTATGACACAGCACCTACATACTTTAAGAAGAAGAAACCTGGTGGTTGATACATATGTGTGATACAGAATCTTATGATTACATGATGGGAGGGAGGCACTTATATGATAAAAACAAAAAGAAACTCCAAAGAGGGATTATTTTGATATCAAGCACTAACGTCTACTTGGAAAGAAAGTGCGTAGATAATGCATTATGAGAAAGTTTTAAATGATGTCACATGACTATGTAAGGTGTATTTTTGAAGAGCTATGAATGGGACAAATTATTTATAATGGACTTCTGTTAGTAGACAGGTGCATTATGGGAAGGTTTAACCCAATCCTAGGAGTCACAGCAGAATAAATAAATTCTATATTAGAATTTTGAATAGCTTATTAGGACCACAAATCTATACTATAGACAGTAATTATTCCAAAAATGCAAAATTGGTTCAACAGACATAACTTGCAATAATTATTTTTGTTTCTTATTACATACTCATTAGATCTTAAAGGTTGGGGCTGTACTGTTCCTCTGGCCTAATAAAAGAAATCCAGGGTCGCGGGAATAATTAGTACTAATATTTTTTGTAAACCTTATGTGTGCTTCTGAATCTGTTGTTAATGTCATAGACGGCATTATGTCCAGCATTTTAGTAAATACTGGTCCAAATATTTCCCTTTTCTCACCATTTCTGTTTATGGATCGATTTATTGAAAATAGTGTGTTATCTGTATTGGTCAGAATTGTACGAAATATTGATGGTAATTTTGTTATGTATATATTTGTTTTACATAAAAATAGTCTTCGATTTTTCAGTGTTTATTCTTAATGTTTTGTCAGTTAGTTTTGTCACTCATCTCTAATAAGGCTTAAAACATATTTTTTTTATTTACAGGCTCATTAAAAATAGGGTAGGTGGGTAGGGAATTTGTTCTTTTTATTGCTGATGAAAGTGTTTTGAAAGGTGAACAAGTGAGACTGTAGATATACCGTTCCTCAGGCCTGCTCACACAGGTCGCCCTGCAACAACAACAACGAAGCATAACATTGAACGAATTCGGCAAATCCTTGAAAAAGATGCAAGGTACACTGTCCGGCAGTTAGCTAAAATGACAGGCTTATCTTTAGCACGTATTCATTGTATTTTAAAGAAACATCTTAAGCTGGGCAAGATCAATGCCAGGTGGATACCCCATTTACTAACTGACGACCAAAAGAGGTCCCGGGTTGACAAGGCCAAATCCTTATTGAAGAAATACCCAAAATACAGCAAAAAGGCGTTTGATAATGTGGTCACAGGTGATGAAACATGGGTGTATTTTTTCGAACCCAAACGAAAATGCAGTAATCGAATCTGGGCAATCAAAAACGCCAGGCGCCCTAGCATTGCAAAAAGAATACGCACCGTGAGGAAGGTTTTGTATGTCATATTCTTTGATAACAAGGGTCCAATCATTCAAATCCCTGTTCCAAAAGGCAAAACGGTCACAGCGAAGTATTATAGAGACGTTGTACTTCGAAAACTTAAGAAAGTCTACAAACGCCGCCGTCCACGGGCAGGTTTGAAGTACCTCAGACTCTTACATGATAATGCGCCAGCACACAATGCGCGCTTTGTAACGGAGTTTTTGAAGGCAGAAAAGGTCACTGTCCTCCCCCACCCTGCATATTCACCGGACTTGGCCCCCTGTGACTTTTTCTTGTTCCCAAAACTAAAATTTCACCTGTCTGGAAAAAAATATAAATCAAGAAATGCCCTTGGCTCTGCCATTTACCAGTATCTTATGAGTATACCAATTCAAGAGTACGAAAACTGTTTCCAAAAGTGGATCGATCGGTTGAAACGATGCATAGATGCAGAGGGGAGTACTTCGAGGGACAGGGCAAAGTAAAATGATCAGAATTACTTCTATCAAAGAGAAATCACCAAAGTAACAATAATTTTGGAACACCCCTCGTATAACCAAATAATTAATCTTTCGTAGAGTGCAATTTTGTTAATTTGACGTCTAGGCTAAATAATTACACAGTTACTGAATGCAGTTATTTTTAGCACAGTCGATATATCGTTTTACTTTATTTTACCGTTATCAGGATGTATTTGTGTAAATACACATTACCGGTAGTTTCATGAAATACGCACAAAAATATTTCTAGAGCATATCGATAGGCACTTAAAATCCGGGGTACACGTTGTACTTGATTAAAATGCTTAACTTATGTGATTTTATAGAACATATTGAATAAGGCAAAGGTATTGCAATAAGCTACATTCTCCAGTGGATGTAAACAAGTTCTTCAAATTGATGTGCACATTTATTATTGAAGAACACAATACAACTAAGTGTTTATAAGTGAATATCCTTCAGAGTGGTTGGCATGATTGTCATTATCCTTTAAGGTGGATCGCGGGTTTCCTCCAGAAAAATGGTCATTTTTTTAGACATCAACGCACAATAAAGAAATTTTGCATAAACATCCTTTAATGTATTGGCTAATGCAGACATGATATATTCAAATTATATTTCCATGGAAACCGAAGGAAATGGCCACCTAGTGGACCTGTATGTTTTTTGTTGATTTTCGCGTTATTTTCTGTATTGCTCTGATAATTTTGTATTTTAAGTTATGCAATTTATTTAACTACAATGATGAATCATTTACAGATACGAAAAAGTCAATAATATTTCATTTCGCCGTCATTAAATCTTAAAAGATGTCGAGCGAACTCTGCAAGGGTGGCAATTTACAATGCCAAAAAATGAGACATTTTTCTTTCAGTCGCGTCAACAGTAAAAAAACGGTCCGATGAAATTTTTTTTAAAACTCAATAGATTATTAAAATAATTTGAAAGACTAAAAAAATAAAAACATATGGTCACCGACTTCGTTTTCGCTACATTGAAACTTATTTAAACACGAAAAAAGGCTAAAAAATACCCCCACAAAAAAAATTTTGGGGTAAAATACCCCAAGCTGAAGAAAACAGGGGGTAAAATACCCCTTGCCCAAATGTTTATCTGGAGCCTTGCCGTTATGGAATGTTCAATTTGGTATGTTTATTATTTTTATGTATCTTTGGTATACGGGATACGGACATTAGACCACGGACATTTGCATTACCTGTCAATAAGTTACACCATGTATCAATCATTAACAGAATTGAGGATTACGGTATGGGTTCCAGCTTTATATGCTAAAAAAACGTAAAATTATATTTTAAGTGGTTTACAAAGATTAACTTCCTTAAATCCTGACCGAAAGCGCAAAAATAGTTTTTTTTTGTGATTAACACTGCACCCCTTAATCGACTTTACCTTATCAACATTAACCATCTCTAACGTGTTGTGCATTATATTGGTACGATATGATACTATTAATTTGTAAATGACAATAACCTGACATCCACTCCCGATACCTTAAGAATAAGTTTACATCTTCAAATACTTGACAAAATTTAATGATCTGACCGTATAAATACAGACTACACAAAATAGAAAGCAAACAAAAATATAGTAAATAACTATGGTTGGCTAATCAAGTAATATATACAAGCATGTAAATAACTACTTGTGTCATATTTTCTATGTTTTCCATATCAATGAGAAGTTAACTACTTTGTATGGTATATTTCCTAGAATAATAACTCAAAAAATAATTGCTTGATTAACCAACTAATTAAGCAAGTATTATAATAACACAATTTAGTTTACTATATAGAATTAGCTATCATGGATATAACATACATAACTAAGCAAAGTCAATATAATTTTTTTGTTTGTTTTTAGATATCTATCTTTTTTTGTAAGTTTATAATTATTTATTTTTTTTATTATGTTTTTCATCCCAACACCAACTTCGTACAACAAAGATTTTATAAAAAAATAAAGCTAATAACCATCAACAATAAAAATAATGACACAAAATTGGATAAAAAGAATTAGAATAACTTCTCATGTACTATATTCCATTACATATTTATAAACATGTTATTCATGATTCGAGAAGTCTACGAGTATTTATACAACTTATCCCATATAGGAATTGGATTGAGACACATTAATTTAAATTTTCATATGAATTTCAACTGCAACATCTTAAACAATATTAATTTAGTAATTATTTCTCGTACAATCGAATTATGTCTGTTGGATAAAACTACAGCTATTTTCTTTCAATCAAAATATTGATTGATAGTTCAAATCATACCCATACAACAATCATGACCGTTCTATACATTGAATGTCGTAAAATATCGCAATAATTTACTGAAAAAAAAAATAAAATCAAGCAAAACACCGCAATTACTATGAATAATTTGTACATTAATATACAGTGTGTATAAAAAACAGAAAACTGATGCATTATTAGTACCATAAGACAAAAATCAGTTTGAGGAATATTAATCTTGGAGCACATAGCATGGCACTGTATTGGCGCAATAACACATGAAACAATCAAATCATAACCAGTCAAATTGATCAGGCTGAAAATGGGCATGAACAGAAATAAATTCCCTGTATCAAACTGAAATCACTTCTGAACACACTGTGCTAAATCAAACAGGTAACTGTTGACTTTCTTTGATGTCTTAAAGTGCCTATTGTATAAAGATATAATACTGCTGAAACAAATATCAAATAAATAATTATGTATAGAATGCACACATATAAGTATAGGTAAATTCAACAAGTATGATACTAACTTCAAGCCCTGGGTTTTACAATTACATCAGAAATAAAAAGTGTTATACACATATATTGATTATTCACTATGTTAAAATTTCAAGCCAATTATAAAACAATGGTACAAAAACAATTAATAAAATAAAACTGAACAAAGAAAAAAAAACTATCCCACCTGCATCTGAGAGATCTTTGTTATAAGCATGTATCTAACGGAACGCATGGAACATATTTAAGAATATCTTTACTGGCTAAGAAACATTTTTAATAAGGCATCCTGGTTAATTATCGCAGTCAAGAAGAGCTGCCTTCTGTGGAATCAGACCTTTACATACATATTGCACAAAATTGTCTATCAGAGATCAATGGTGCAGATAGAAACACCTAAATGTGGTCAACTTGCTTTTGGATGTTTCCAAACACTCAATATCACATACTCTATGCTTAAATGCTGCCATTCCAGAAACTATACTTACATATACATAGTACAATATGTATTGCTAAAGCAAAAATGCTTTCTTTGCATTGAACATGTTTATGCTGATAAAGTTAAGGGCATAGCTCGACCTTACAGCTAATCACGAAACCTGAGCAGACAATTTTACATATAATAACTGAGCACCTTCACATAAAAATTGTTAAATAAATGGTGTTATCAACAAATTAACTGACAATTTTTGAACATCATTAATTCTTCTTGATTACTTACTGTATAAAACAAGGATTATTATAAATCTTCGTCTCTGAATATTATACACAACATATATTTATACACAATACATCAGGGACAGTTTCTCGAAACTAACTCAGACTGATCAATTACATATTATTATTGAGAATAAAAAATTCAACACCACCAGTATTGAGCCTCAGTAGGAAAGAAAAATGTCATAAACTTGACATGAACTTTATCAGCCTGGTAATGTTTGAAAAATTGTCCCAGGAACTTTTAGTCCAATATGCAAATAGTGAAAAGAAACTTTAAGTAAATAAACACAATATAATTACACTTAATACAACATAGAAAGTTAATAATAAACTCTTAATTACCTAATTGATATTAGATACAAAACAATGAAATAATAAAAAAATACACAAATTTTGCAAGGTACAATTTTCTATGATCTAAATGACATTTACAAATGTTATAAGCTTCTGTTTACCTAAATGGTACCAAATTTGTCAATTTTGAAAGTGGTATAAGACAATAATGGATATTAAAACATATATAATTATTCTGCAGTATAATGTACATAGAGACACATAATATATAGCTTCTTATTTCCGTAACTATGACAAGAAACTAAGTGGAAATATATAAACGATTGAATTCTAAGTTGCGATTAAATTGCATTAATTTCTTAAAAAAATTAACTCCGACAAAATTCTTTTATAATATAAGTTACCTGGGTCTAAGGTATAAAACTAAAGATGGCTCTCATTATTTTTTTCATACAATTTTCCGTTTTATATGGCGGCTGATTCACCTAACAAGTTTTCCTGGATCATGTTTCTAACCAGTACTAACTTACCCTGCCACAAGAAAGCAGCAACTTTCGCATGTGGAGGTAAATTGTTTAATGAACAAAGTCAATTGTAAGTTATATAACAAAACAATATTTAGCCTGAAATAATTGTATGACATTCTTTAATGAATCTCTTCAGTATGTGACATAACTAAAATCAGCTACATGTATAACTCTAAATTCACTATAAATTTGTATGTTTAAACAAGTTCTAACATTATACATGAACTACATACACCTAGTAACAGTATGTCTTACAGGCATATGTTTATAAAAACATGAAATTTAAAAAAATGACAAACTGATTAGATAAAAATTGATGGCAAACACAAGATGAAAAAAATAGCAAGTTAAAAGATACAAATGTAACATTAAAAGCAAATATATAAGACCACAAATTATTATTTACAATGTACATTTTAGTACAATACTTCACACTGATGTTCATACATTTCTCAGTATATGAACACTTAGTGAATTTTCGTTTTTATTTAAAACTATCCAAATTCATTATTGTAACACAAAAGGACCCCCAGATGTTAGCATTTTTCAATATTTACCACTTTAACAAAACTTCCATGTACTTAACATGTTCTTATCACCTTTTTTAATAATACATGTAAATCATACATGTATATCATGTAAATCATACATGTACACCATATAATAATTTATCCATTTTCAATACTTGGTGAATAATTTTGTAGCACTAATTCGATATGGGTATAGTTAGTTCCCCATGGCCAAAAATGACGAAAACAAACCAATGCAAACCACTACATTTAAATATTAATGTATCAAGTACTTGGTTTGGTTATAATATTATACTTACAAAGTATGATTTTAATATACTTTGTTTGATTCAAATTATTTCTATTTAGACTAACTGAATTTATTCTGCATCAATTACGATACAAGATTGTCTATGTTATACAAGTTACGCTTAACTGCTTCCCGGATAACTATATAATAATTTTAAAATGATATAGGATATAGTATATAAATATATTATATACTATAGGATATATTTGTATTTCTTCAATCCGAAAGCGTTATACAAATTACATTTTGTTATTGTACAGTACTGCACGCATTCCCGCCTTTTTACATTACGCTTGATATGAAATTTATTATGACGTAACGTCCCATTATTTTATAGTTATGTCTTGATTAAGGCGGTTGCGCCGAAATGTTGACTAATGAAAAAATAACACAGTTCGAAAATTTATATGTTTTTTGTTGTGAAATCCACATTAATTTCTGGGTAACTATAAGCAGTACCTGCGCCTGTCACACAGTTAAATGAATGTGACAATGTGTAAGAATCTCATCAGACAAGATTCAAACTTATAACTTCAGGATCCAGGAGTCTGGCGCTCAACTCCTAGACCACAATACTTCCCTATTATTATCACATATTATACAGATCATCTTTTACCTTTACAAAGTTAATTACTAGTAGGGAGTTTTGTGTTGGCTGAAAATAATTATGATTAATCATCGCCTTACTTCTATGAAGGTAAGTTTCCCTTAATTATTCAATTATATGTATACACAAATATCCACATTTCTATGTATTCAATGAACTGTTGAACAATTAGAATTTACTCAATAATTTTCATTATTTGATGAAATATCGATCTTTTTCAAATGTTAATAATCTTAATGCTTATTTCTATGATAAAATAATCTCGCTACCATCATAAATTGGTATAAACTTAACATCAAAACATTAATGCATATTTTTGCTACAACTATTATTACAAATAACACAACACTCATAATAACGAAAACACATAAATCGATACCTCACTGAAATGAACTTTTCAGTCCCAATTAAACTCTTCTATGTTTCTCATAGAAATCAATTTATAAATCAACATTTTTTAGATCCCTAAAAATATCAACATATCAAGTGCAATCAGTAGCATCAATTCAACCTAGAAATTAGCACATCAGAGAAAATATGGAATAAAGCATAACATAAGAACAATATATATATATATAAAATGTCATACAAACAATATTCATAAGAATAGAAAAATGATAATATCATAGCATGTAAGAATTCAAACACTGAAAATAAGACTGCATTATCTAGGAAATAGATACATCATAAATATCATCACAGGATTGTATAAAATCATGATCAATCTTTGTCTACGCGGAAATATAATGTACTTTAATCATACATAAATATCACACATCCAGAGGCACAATTTTGTCAGCTACATTGTGTATTTACTTAATTATAAAACACCAATCACCATACACACAAAATAATCATAATAACCATTCAACATTTTGTATACATCCAAAAGATGTTGTAAAGTTTTAACTGTTGCATACATATAGACATAACTGCCCAATTTTCACTTAGTAAAACTAGCAGCGTCAGTTACTGATTTAACTCAAGTGCTAGGGCATCATATTATTATGCAATATAACCTTAAAGTGATCAGTAAACAATACAATTAATCCAAGCAATCAAACATTGTGACATACATCCATGAAATACTACAGCACTATGTTTTTGTCCTCATATATTTACATAGCTGTAAAACACAGAACTTTTTGATGTATTAAAATATTCCTACTTTGCTGTAGTATTGAAAATAAGTAAATAAAAATGAAAAGTCATATAATAACACATACATCTAATCACAAATAAATACTAAAACATTAAAAACATAAAAAAGGAAAAAACAAACTTCTAAACCTGAAATTCAAAACTTCATCTAATGTTGACTTTTCATTTCTGTGGTTGATCAAGATACAGTCCTTGAAGACGCAAAAATTACACCCACATAGAAAAGTCATGTACATATACACATATATATAATAAAAAACACTGACAAGAGATAGTTCAAGTTATACCTAAAAAGAGTCTGTAACTTCAACAAAGGCAAATTCTTTCAATCTGAATATAGCATTCAAGTTCAGGTTGTAAGATGATGCTAGTGAAAAAAAAAGATTCATGACTTTTTATGGCAATGATGTAACAGGAAAACAGGTATGTTTTGAAAAAGTATCATTTCAATTCAGTACATACCGGTAGCAATGTTATGAAAATGATAAATACAAAACAGTACAATAAGATACTCATTATGCAATACCAGGGAATAACAAAACAGGATTATACACCTTTTTGCAATGGTTCCCTTAGTGTATGAATGTTGTTATCAAACTCATCATTTCTTCTGTAAAATAGTTACATTGCATGATCAAATAAACAGGAGATCAATAACACATAAAATAAATACAAAAACTCAGAAGAAAAAAACAAATCAATAAAAATACAATGGAATGAAAAAAAAATTAGGCATCATACAGTTTCCTGAAAAGATAATTTGCACAATCTACAACTGTATAATTTATGTACATAAAATCAAGTCATATTGGCTATCAAGTACTGCCTCATATCAAATTAAAGAATTTTTCTATCAGGTAAGGAACAAATCAGAATTATCACAAACTGAACAAATTTGAAGACAGAATCTTTGTGTCAGTCTAAATTATTATAATACTTATACCTTTCTATAGCAGAAAAAATAAATGAAAGTTTGAATAACATTTAGACAAAAAATCTTGTTTGAATATAAAACAATGAAAATATATACAACAAATAAACAAATCTAACAATGTCATTATAAGCCATGGCAAATGTATGATCAAAATGAATTACCATTACATACAATACATGAGTGGTGCATCACACAAAATATGCAAGAAGTGCCAAAATGGTTTACAGTAATCTCTATTGTACATATGTGGTAAATTCTGTAAGGAATGCTTTAAACATAATCAGAACTTGCTTCCCAAAAACAAATAAAGTATTTGTTTATGGAAAGACAGCTCAGAGATTGCTATAAATCATTCCATGCAGATTATTTGTGTATAGACTCAATATCAGAGTGTAAAAGTAAACCATTTTGACTAAACAAAGGTAGGAAAATGACTACAAATTTTTAATATATGTACAGTCAGTGAGGCAAATACAGGTCTTTGCTTAAATGAATGGCATAACTGATACTTCTACTAACATTTAAGTGTCCAGTCTATTAAACCTGACATTGCTGGTGCAGGACTAATTGACATAATCACTGGATGATAGTAAAGGACATGAGTAATACAGAGTATAAGCCTAGTTATCAATCATTGTAGATCAACCAAGTGAAATACATTTGGGCATGTATCCCTATATTTACAAGTAATTACACAAAAGTTCACTATACAATAATGATGAAAAATGTATAAAGATACAAGCATTTATCCACTTAAATGTCACAGCTGATACATTGTATATACTTTGCTGTCATACTTACACTACCAAAACAAAAACCAAAAAAAGTTCAATGAAATGAACTATGTATTTCTTGTCAGATTACATTATTGTAAAGCATACATTACTTAGGACATATAAGTCCTCACAGTACCACGCACAAGAGCACGGCAAATAGGACATTTCCTCATTGCAGGTGCACAATCAGCACATGTGACAAGATGTCCACAAGGCAGGAACACAATACATACCGTATTATCTAGACAAACCTTACATAATGTTTGCTCCTTAAGCACCTCATTCTCATGTTTGATCGCAACTGGATCTTGAGACAATTCTGAAATACAAATCTCAGTAATATCAATAATTATAAATTAACATCTTATGATCATGTCCATAATATAGTACGAATATATTTGGGGATTAATCATTCTTTCTTTTCTCACTAAAGGTATTTTGAAATGTTAGCTGATGTTTATACAGCACCATCTGTCTAGATTTTTTAATGATGATAATTTTGTCTAAATGAGCGAGCCAGCTAAAGTTATCATCCGGAAACCAAATTTCATTGATCTAGATATTTGACCTATTGACCCCAAATGTAATCCTACTCTAGGTTATCCCCTAAGCTATCAATACACCAACTTTCATTGAAATTCATCACCCCTAACTTAAGTTATCATCCTGAAATCAAATTTCTATTTTTAGTACATGTAGCAGTGACCTAGATATTTGACCTATTGACCCCAAATGCATTCCCACTTAAGGTAATCCCCTAAATCTATACACAAACTTTCATTGAAATCCATCATCCCTATCTGAAGTTATCATCCAGAAACCAAATTTCTATTCTTAGTAACAATGACCTAGATATTTGACCAATTGACCCCAAATGCAATCCCACTCTAGGTTATACACAAAACCCTAACCCTAACCATACACCAACTTTCATTGAAATCCATCACCCCAACTGAAGTTATCATCTGGAAACCAAATTTCTATTTCTAGTGGCAGTGACCTAGATGTTTGACCTATTGACCCCAAATGCAATCCCATTCTCGGTAATGCCCTAAGCTATCCATATACCAACTTTCATTGAAATCTGTCTATTCTAACTGAAGTTATCATCCGGAAACCACTTCGGACAGACAGTGACCACGACAAACACTATAGTCCCCTCCGGTACGACAGGGGACTAAAAAGTTAACAACCAATTACAGAGAAAGTCAGGCCTTTGTTATAAAGGGTTACCGGTAGATATCCTTCCTCAGAAAGGATTAAATCATTCAAAAGTTTACAAAATTACCAGAATCAATATCTGATTTCTTTTTGTTTTCATTATATTCTGATGTCTTCTTCATACTATCAGTTTTATGCTCGTCATCCTTTACAAGTTCTCCTTTAGGATCTTCAGCTGTTTTATCCTTAGAACCATTGGTTTTAGCACCTCCATTTTCAGAGGCAGTAGCTCTTTCTTCATTACCTCTAATGGCCAATAATGTATTCAGTAAATCATCTGGGCTGATGTTTTCAGTCACTGTAATGATATTATAATACACACATATTATCATACACAATATACAGAATTTAAATTCAACTTTGTCATCATTTCTCAACATTTGCTACATAAAAGGAACAAAGTGAAGGGAAAAGGCTCAGAAAAAGCCAAAATCTACCTGATAAGTTCTAGTTTATGTTTTTATTATCATTTTATCATAATTTGTCAATTTTTAAAAAAAATCTTTATTCAAACTCCATCCCAATGCTCAATTTGGAAACATTTGACAGAATTGACAAACAATGTCATACCTTTGCATTCACAAGCCGAATCAAAACTAGGTAATTTTATGATGCTATCGTGATATTACTGTGTATTATGTAGTCTGTATAATATGACATCAATGTATGATAAATATCTGAAACATTTATCTTCACAGTGTATCAAGATCTTTCAAATGTGAGCTAGCTCTTATATCAAACCTTCTTATAAAACTTTTAACTTTAGCTGTTTGCTGTGTCAGACTCAGACAATGTTATATTTGTCACTGTTTTTTTACATTTTGCCATTCAGGACCATTTCAGTATTTTATTGTCACTACCAGGTTAACTACTGCCTTACAACTTGTTTCTATTCCAGTGTGTAAATCATTTCCTGAATCATACTGATTATTTCTATGTATCATGAAGTTTGTCTGTGACATAATGGAAGATATTAGCAATCTGTACATGATGTAGCTAAACTTTCCTAGACTAACTATTACAAGATATCAAAATCCAATTTTATTAGGAACAGCATATTTCTTAAACAGCATATAACTTAAATGGGGATCATCAAAAGCATTTCAGTGATTATTTTTAGCTCAAGTCTTAGCAATATTTATATGCAATTCTGTCGTCTTTTTGAATTAGTTTTGTTTTGCATTTATCAATGGCTTTTTCATATTACTCAATAATGATTTGCCATAGCCATCTGATTTTGACTTGAATGCACATATTATTGGTTGTTTGAGTGTATGCCATTGAATAGTAGTGAAAGCTTACAGGAAGGTATGTAGTGAGATTTTCTTACCGAATGTTGAAAACTACCATCATATTTGTTTGTTCCGAAAACAACAAAAATGCAGTTTCTATGACTGAAACATTTTTAAATCCTACATTTATATGTCCTAGAAGTGAAAACCAATCATTTTTATCCTGATTGGTAAGCACTGCAGATGAGTGTTAATTAACTATCATTTGACACTGTTTTCAAATATCATAATATACGGTCAAATATATAATACATATTTTAACTATTATTTGACATTGTTTTCAAACATCATATTACATGGTCAAATATATTAACACATATTTAACTATTATTTGACACTGTTTTCAAATATCATATTATACGCCATATACGGTCAAATATATCAACACATATTTAATTATTATTTGACACTGTGTTCAAATATTATATAATACGGTCAAATTTATTAACACAAAATTAACTATTATTTGACACTGTTTTCAAATATCATATTATACTGTCAAATATATCATACATATTTAACTATTATTTGACATTGTTTTTAAATATCATATTACATGGTCAAAATTATTAACATGAAATTTACTATTATTTGACACTGTTTTCAAATATCATATTATTCGGTCAAATATATAACACCTATTTATTATTTGACACTGTTTTCAAATGTCATATTATATGGTCAAATATATAACACATATTTAACTATCATTTGACACTGTTTTCAAATATTATATTATACGGTCAAATATATAACACATATTTAACTATTATTTGACACTTTTTTTTAAATATTATATTATACGGTCAAATATATAACACATATTTAACTATCATTTCATACTGTGTTCAAATATCATATAATACTGTCAAATATATAACACATATTTAACTATTATTTGACACTGTTTTCAAATATTATATTATACGGTCAAATATATAACACATATTTAACTATTATTTGACACTGTTTTCAAATATCATAATATATGGTCAAATATATAATACATATTTCAACTATTATTTGACATTGTTTTCAAATATCATATTACATGGTCAAATATATTAACACATATTTACCTTTTATTTGACACTGTTTTCAAATATCATATTATACGGAAAAATATATATTAACACATATTTAACTATTATTTGACACTGTGTTCAAATATCATATAATACAGTCAAATATATAACACATATTTAACTATTATTTGACACTGTGTTCAAATATCATATAATACAGTCAAATATATAACACATATTTAACTAGAAGTTTACACAGTGTTTAAACATTATATAACGCAGTCCAATATTAACACATATTTAAACAGAATGTGACACAGTATCCAACAATCACTTTATATGGTCTAATAAATAACACATAAATTCTATTTGACAATCATTGGATTAAATGTACAACATATTTATCAAATAATGGGCACAATGTTCAAATATCATATTAAACAGTCCAAATAAATAAGACATATTTATGGACACTTTTTTCAAATATTTTATTATACATTCTAACATATAACACATATTTGACTAGTATTGGACACTGTGTTCAAATATTATGTTGTACATTCTAACATATGGCACATATTTGACTAGTATTGGACACTGTGTTCAAATATTTTATTATACATTCTAACATATAACACATATTTGACTAGTATTGGACACTGTGTTCAAATATTTTATTATACATTCTAACATATGACACATATTTGACTAGTATTGGACACTGTGTTCAAATATTCTATTATACATTCTAACATATAACACATATTTGACTAGTATTGGACACTGTGTTCAAATATTTTATTATACATTCTAACATATAACACATATTTGACTAGTATTGGACACTGTGTTCAAATAATATATTATACATTCTAACATATGACACATATTTGACAACTTTTGGACCAATTGTTCAAATATTTTATCATACAGTCCAACATATAACCCCTTTTTATTTGACAACTTTTGGACCAATCGTTCAAATATTTTATTATACAGTCCAACATATAACACCTATTTATTTGACAACTTTTGGACCAATAGTTAGAATATTATATTATACAGTCCAACATATAACACATATTTGACTAGAATTTGACAATGTGTTATATAATATAGTCATATTAATTTATGTTCAAATTCATTATTTAGCAAACTGATAAATTCCGATAAGACATAATTATTTGACCAGTATTGGATGCTGTTTTCAAGTTCAATCATCATATTGTATGTTAAAATATATACCACACACTTGACTAGTTTTGGTTGCAGTGTTAAAATGTCATTGTAGATGGTCTAGTACATGCTATCATTATGTACGACAATCTAATTGACATTGAATTTTATTACAATCTGTTTTTAGACTAGTCAGATTTCAAAAGAAATGACAGATTTGCTAAATGATAAGACCTCTGATACACAGTCAACATAAAACTCTGTCAGGCCCATATCCTAAGGCAAACATTTAAAGCAAGTTTGGTAAAATTCATAGAATTAATGGCTCCAATTTAAATTTTACTATATATAAACATAGAACAGTATAATGTCAATTTAATACTAGCTCTATTGGGAAAACTGTATTTATATTATTTTTTATGAAGATGTAAATATTTTCAGAAACAGCATTCATGTAGACAGTTTTACATCCACATGTGAAATTTATTTTAATCCGAATTTATTAATAAAGCAAATATTTATTGACATATGAATTTTTAAAAATTTTGTAACAAACTAGTTCCATGTAAACTCAAAGACAAAGAATAATTATAGTTCATTAATAAAAGCATTGACTGTTAATGAAAGGGTTACAAGAGAAGAAAAAGAACTATGGGTTGTTTATATGGGGAACACATCTATAAAAGATTTATAAGCACATATCAGAAACAATAACAACAAAGCTGCCAGGGTTCATTTCATACAATTTCATGTTTCGCTCATACTGATCAACACTAACACTGGGGTAAATGTTGGAAATTTTTGAAAAACCTGAAAATTTGGCTTGAAAACTGCAATTTGCAAAAACAAAATTACCAACAGACATAAAAATGAATTTCAGAAAAAAACTGAAAACTTTTACCCCAGCGAACTTGTGCATGTACATAATACTCTGTTTAATTATTTATAATCCATTAAACACAAAAAGGTTCATTATACATATACAGACATTAAATAAGAAACAAGATCATTATTATAAGGCGGAAAATAAAAATATGTTGGTTTGGAGTGCTAGGGCCCAGAATTTTATCACTGGGTAGGTACAAAAAAATGTCCTGAAAGATTTAATTTTATTTACAATGTATTTGCTAGGATTTTTGTGAGTAGGTAAGAGCACTCCAAACAAACTTATTTTTATTTTCAGCCTAAACCGAACAAATATCCTTTAGATAACTCATATCATTTGATCTCATCAGTAACAATAAACACAAGAATCTGAAATACATATATAACTCTCAAAGGAAGCTACACATAGTGAAATGAACCATGCATCATTTCTCATATTGACAAAACCATTATTAATCTACTCAGGAACTTTTGTTCTCTGAGGTTTAAGGTATCTGGCTTGGATGTCAGGTCAAATCAAGTTTCACCAGTTGATAGATTTAAAAACTAAACCATAATTATAAACTAAAATAAACCCACTGTATAAAGTGTATTGCAAGTAATTTGAAACAAATATTACACTTGATTGGTCTTCTATAAACCAATATTGCACGTAATTTACAAATTTTTGAACAACGATAACTACTATGTATATAGGAATATATTACAACAAGTAGCCTTAAAATCACTATAAATGTATAAAGTAGGGAACCGTGTCTCAGTTTTTTTATAACGTCCTCAGTTTGTTAGATACTTGACTTTAAAGAAATTCCATACCCAGAACTCCGCTGTTTATTACGTAATTAACTCCATAGATAAAAAATGAAAACAAGTATCAAAATTCTGAGGCATGGTTCCCTAGATTAACATTTCCGCTAAAAAATACCGAAAACCACTTTCAAATCTGTCATCAAATAAGACGGCAATGTTAATTCGAAAATGACACCTTCTGTATTTTTTTAAGCTGAGCAATTAACAATTAAAGTGTCGGATCATTATCGTCTTATGAAATCAACGAATTTGACGCACCCCATTCAATTTTGAACAAAATTGCTTATGTTTACAGTTCAATAATTGAAACCACGCCCTGGTTTGATGTCTAGTAAGAGATTTTATAACAAATTTTTGTCATTAATAAATTAATAGTATCATATCGTACCAATACAATGCAACTATGTTAGACATGTTCAACGCTGATAAGGAAAAGTCGATAAAGGGGTGCAGTATTTATCACAATAAAACACCATTTTTGAGCATTTGGTTAGAATTTTTTGTTGCTTGGTATTAAAATATGATAATTTAATCTTTGTAAATAACGTAAAATATCATTTTACATTATTTTAGCGATTTTAACCAAGCCAGATACCTAAATGTTGCACCAACAGCTAGGGTCATTTGGTAACTTTTCAGACTTTTATGGTGGAGAGAGACGGCTTGGCAGCTTCCCCTAGAGTGAAATTTGGTCCTCTGTGTGATTCAAAACTCACTATGGTCAGTGGCTAGCGATTACTAGTCAGAAACCATACTGGAGACCCCAAGCAACTTTCTCAAAAACATTATACATGTACTGTATAGAGCTTCCAAGCAATAATATTCCATACACATCATCTAGATACATTAAACAATGCAACTTGTACAGATATAAAAAATTTGCTTAAAACCTTTTCAATCACCTGCATGTGAATTTTCATGCTTAAGTAATATGACATAAGATTTATTGAAAGACTGCATTGTGTGCTCAGATAAACTTACCTTAACTGAAATAGTAAAACAGTAAAACTAACTATAGAAGACATCATTCATTTTATAAAACATGTTTGTCTTACCTAACACTAGTCAGTAGATCAAAGACCACTCTGCTCTAAAAACAAGCAGTTTAATTTTGAACTTAATACAGACGGTTCCTGTAAATCACTGAATAATGGTAAGTTCAGGTTAATCTCTGAATAAAGATAACAATGTGTCTCTCCTGACAGTGATATGTGAGACAGTTGCAGAAAAGCTTGACAGTAATCAGTAAAACATGGCAACGTATTAATTATAAAATTCATATACATGTATGTGGCTTTTTTTTAACTTCCCACTCATTATAATCACCATTATAGGATTAAACTTTCATTTCTGGTCATTTATCGATGTGTAAACTCCCTCAGACCTCATAACACATTGAATAAAGCCCAAAGGGCTTTATCTGAAATGTGTGTTATGAGGTCTGAGGGAGTTTACACTTTGATAATCGGCCATAAATGAAAGTTTAATCCTTTTATTTCCAATTAAATTCAATTGTTTTATTCAATTCTTACAAATGTCGGACATGAACCGCTAAAACTCATTAGCTGGTAAAAATAGTCCGTCGACGATGTACAAAAACAAAAGGTTTCCGATTGAAAAGGAGTTTATTGAAGTGTAAACTCCCTCCATTGACCAATCAAAATGCGTAGATTTGTAAGAATTAGAAATAATAAAGAATAACCAAAATATGAAAGCCATACTATCATAAAACACGAGACAGGGTTCAACATAAACTTTGCACAACCATTGGACCAGTGGTCCCAGCAGCCCACAAAACTACAAGGGGCAATTAAATACATTTTGCAATAGGAAATTGATTGATTTTTTAATTACACCAGTCAGACCATTTCCACATCAACTAAAATGTTTACTGGACTGCCTATTAGACAATGTCCTTCGGTCGCAGGATAAAGCCAAACCCTGCCAGGTGATATTCTGTCCATAAACATTTTGACCAAATTTGGTAAAGATTGGATGGAACTTCAAGATTGCAGTATAATCATTTTAGAAATTCTGCATATTTATTTTCACTGAAGATTAATGATTTTTAGCTTTTATAGTTGAAGGAAGACACCAGATGTACACCTGGGCAGAACTAAGGACCTTCTGTAAGCTAGCTGGACAGCATCCTCACCAGTGAAATGTGGGCCCCTAGTGGAAATCAAACTCACAGCAATGAGGGAGCTAGTGATTACTAGTCAGAGACCACAACTACACAACCACAGAGACCCCACAGAAATTCTGTGTAAGTCCGAATCATTGAAGAAAGCAATGATTAGCAAGATGCTGGAAAGCACACATGAAGGCCCTAAATGCAAGTACACATCTAACAAGCATGTGATTGTGACATCATTGCCATAGCTGCCTCTAATGAACCCTAAATTCTCATTGCTGGTTAAAATAATTAAATAAAAAAATGGTGTAATCTATGGCCACTGCTTATTTATTGTTTGTCAGAACTACTGACCATGTATTTTAAATTTACCTAAGCAAAAGAAAAAACACTTAAAGAATTGAAAGCTTTTTTCTGATATTGTAAGAAAGTTGTTCAATGTTTGTCCTAAACATCATTTAGCCCAAGAATGTACACTTTTGGTAGTAAAAACAAAAGCTTAATCCATAACAGCATTGCTACCATACTGTTTGGTAATTACTTCCCATATATACTGATTCTAACATATAGCTATTGTCATGGTCACGGCCTAAATAGTGCCCCCCCCCCCCCCCCTGATATGATATAGGCTCCGAGCCAATTCTTTGTATCAAAATTCTGAGAAACAAAAAATAACAACAGTGGCTTAAGATGAGAACTGAAAAGTAATTCACAAATAAAAGAAGTAAACAACATATAATACTTACCACCATTATTAATGGTTTCTTCCACAGCTCTCTTAATCAAATCAGAATGAAATCCCATTTCAGCTGCATTCAGAGCAGCTTTGGACAGTAATAACTTTTCAATTGTACTCACCGGTAACTTATTACCTGAAAAATCACACAATCACAAAATGACATTATTCCCATTTTGTACATTTTTCATTACATCACTTCAGTAAAATATTGCCAGCATTAATTCTAACCACTTTACATAGATACTGTACCAGCACTAACCTTGTTCTAAACAAACTACAATTGACTCCACCATATGCATAAAGGAGGAGAATGAAAAGCTTCAGACACTATGTCCTGAACAAAATCGTCACATAGAACATGTGCTGAGTTCGTGGTTCAAACCCACAAACACTGTCTGTTTGTAGGCATGATATATATAACAATGTTATTCAGGTTCGATCCTTTTACTTACTGATAAATAACAACGAAACAATGATGTCAAACATAAGCGCGCATGACTTCGTTAAGGTTAGCGCGTCCCGACATACTCCGGGCGGCGAAAAGTCTTTAGATGCAAGTAAAAATACCTATATTTCAAATATGCAAATGGTAATTACTAATTCAAATTGCAAATCATTATAAATAAATCTGAGCACACGTAAATGAAAATCAAATTTTTCTGTCACATTGATTAACCTTGTTCAACACTGCATATCTCAGAGTCCATTCAGGCATTAATCTAACACTTCCAATGGATATTGTTTTACAATTTGATGGTTTGTCACTCCAGTATCAGTTCTGATTTGTGCGGCACGCACAAGCCCGTCATTACCCGTGATCAACTCCTCCATGACGGCCAGTTTCCATAGGGACCGAGGAACATTACTGTGCACCTGGACTATGTCGCCGACTTTTATAGTTTGCTGATTTCGACTGGAAGCGCTATGGTGTTCCCGTAAAGTGGTCAGGTATTCGTGCTTCCATCTTGTTTGGAAATCGTCGATCACCTTCCTCTGGTTCCTGGCCCGCTTCTTCAAGTATGTCTGGTTACTCGTACCCATAATCGGAAGTTCAACATCGTCTTCATTGTATGGTAGCCTAGTTAACCGCCTCCCGTGCAGCAAATGTGATAGAGTCAGGGGTTCCATATCGACCTCCCCTGAAGTGACGTATGTTAAGGGTCGATCGTTGATGACAGCCTCAACCACTGAAAGTCTGAAAGTCCACACTTGATCGACCAAGGACCTTTTTAATTGCAGTCTTTGTCAACCCAATCAAACGCTCCCACCATTCTCTGTACCATGGTGCTCTTTTTATGCTGAAACACCATTCAGTACCTTAAGTATTTAGTTCATCATGCACTACTCTGGAGTGAAAAAGTTCATGTAAGTTGTTCGTGACTCCTATGAACGTAGTTCTGTTGTCTGATAACATCAAACCAGGAAGTGACTTCCGGCAGCAAAATCGAAGAAACGCTTGCAGAAATGTCTCCGTAGTTTAGTCCGGCATGAGTTAAAGGTGCATGGCATGTGAACAAGCAATGTACGCCTTTGATTTACATCTGTCCTCACGTATATAAAGTGCACTGGTAAAGTCCATTCCAGTCACTATGAATGGATCTGTGTCTTCAACTCTACTTTTTGGTAAAAGGGGTGGATCTGGCGGCTGGAAGGAATGACCATTTACCTTTCTACAAACAACGCAAGTCCGTATCATGGACTGTACACAGCGTCGAATAGTCGGAATCCAGTACTTCAGTCTGGGGTAAGCTATAGTTGAACTTAATCCAGAATGTAAAAGTCTTAGGTAGGCGAGTAAACGGGTGTTTCTGTGGCAGTAAATATGGGAACTTGCTATCTTCTGATAGTAGCACGTTATGTATACGTCCACCACAACGTATATTTCCATCGTCATCCTGGAAGAGCTTTAATTGTCTCAGCAGTGGTAGACGGTTATAGTTTGAATTCAAATTCTCGATTTCATCTGCAAACATAGAGTGTTGACAACTTTTCAACCACATCTCTTCTGCTCTCTTAAGCTCACCAGTGACCAAGTGTTCAATTCTCCGTGAAGCACTTGTGATTCTACAGTGACGTGCGAAATGTAATGCTTACGCGGTAATGTGTAGTAATTTCCAAAGTTTGCTGTACCTATCCAGATCGATAATGTTATGGACACCAGCAATGGCTTTACTGGAACTTGAACGTAAATTAGCTTCTAGTTCTGTGCCGGTCATACATGCTAGTGTAGTCTGATGGTCCCACGTTGGCCATTTGTCAATCTCAGCAACCCAGAGTGGTCCTTTAAACCACAGGGTGTTGTCGGTGAGCTGCAGTGCTGATATGCCACTGTGTAAGTAGGTCCGCTGGGTTCTCTTTTGTAGGGCAATACATCCAGTTCCAGTTTTCGGTCAATCTTTCAATTTCGTCCAAACCGTTTCTCACAAAACGTGGCAATGGTTTTGATAATTGCAACCAATGCAACACTATTTGACTATTGGACCACAGCTCAATACTTGATATGTTGAATTCTCATTGCATTTGCATCCCGAGCCGAGCACCAATCACAGTGGCCTTAAGCTCCAATCCTGGTAGAGTAAGCCCTTTCAGTGGAGCAACACAGGATTTGGTCATCACCAACGCTGACTGGTTTCTTTTACAAATGTACACAGCCGCACCATATGACAAATTACTAGCGTCTGAAAACAAGTGTAAAGTTGCCTCATTTGCTGTCACGACGTTACCCTCTGCTTCAAATTTGAAAAGACATCTTTTGAACGAACTAGAAGAAGCATGGTTGATGTCACATGCTATTTCCTGCCATGTTTGTTGTAGATCATCAGGCAGAGGTGTGTCCCAGGAATATTTCTGTTGCCACAACTCTTGCAACATGATCTTGGGCGCGAATGGTGACTGGTACAAGTGGACCAAGTGGGTCGTACACTCTAGATGTCTGTTGTAGGATTTCACGCTTTGTAACGATCTTGACTAATGGGATCGATCTGTCAGGAAATGATATGATGTCATTGACAGCATCCCATCTCATACCGAGGATTTTTGAAGCTCTGTCATTATCAAGAACTTGGTCAGCCGCAGCCATTTCATGCACGGTTCTACTGTTCGAGTTCCATGAACGCAGATTAAAATTGGCTTTAGACATCAATGTATGTGTATCATTGAAAAAATTGATGACATCACGTTCCTGTGTAAAACTCGATATTTTGTTATCAACATAGATATCTTTCAGTAGTTGGTTACTCACCCAGTTTTCGCTGTTGGCCTCACAGTGTTTGATGATTGTTGCACATCGAATGAATGGTGAACACGTTGCTCCAAACAGCATGGCTTTGAACCTGTAAGTAGTCAGTGGGGAGTCAGGGTAGGTGGGATCACTCAGCCACATGAATCTCGTCACATCGTGGTCTTTCTCGTCCAGCGACACGAGTAGAAATGCCTTTTCAATGTAGTAATAGCGAATCTGTTCAGTCGGAAACGCATAAGCATACCTGTTAGGTCGTTCGGTGTTGAATGCAGACAACGACAACTGCAGTCATACACTATTCAAAATAGGAGTGGTTAATAAATCTTTCTTCACACCATGATGTGGAATGTAGTGAATCTTATTATCTGTTTGCGCACTTGTGTCTATCTCTTCAATGAAGTCCCGTTTTTTCTGGTTGTTCATCTGTAGTAAGTACGGCTCTTTGCATAATCTACGAATTAAACTCTCTGTTCTTCTTACACTGACTTTGTAGTTAGTTGGTAGCTGGGCATGGTCATCTTTCCATGGTAGGTTTGCTGTGTAGCGGCCGTTGCCATAGGAGATGCTGGAATCGATGAAATTTTTCAAAGTACTGGAAGTGTCCTCCTGTTCCGGTGTGCTTCCGATGGACTCTAGCTTCCAGAAACGCTCCAGATCATTGACATTTGGAGGAGTGGTAATGACAATTTTTTCATTTCTGTCTGTTATCAGATTTACGGTCACGGTCGCAATTTGTTGGACATTCTTTGAAACGTCACCGAAAGATGCCAAGTGGATCATTTTGACCCACGTCTGCTTAAGTTTTAGGTTGTCTGCGAGCTGCTGTGTCTCTGTGGATCTCGGTGCCCACTCGTCAAACAAAATATTAATTTTGCTTCTACTGAAACATTTTCAGAACATACCTTTGCAATAGCAGTTATGAGCAAAACGTTTTGTGGGTGCTGTGTCGTTGAATGTAATATAGCGGTCTCTGTCCATCTTGCTGGCTCTATCGAAAATAGTCTGGGGACACTAATTTGATCCAAAAAAGTCTGAGTCGGTTAACCACTGTGATATAAACTGAATTACTGCCTTTGTCTATTGGAATTAAGGTCAGATATATACAAGGCACGTACTTCAATGGAATAGAATTGAAGATTAAATGGCACTAACCCCCCCCCCCTCTAAACTGATGGGTTATTCTATATCTTATTCTTTGTTATGAAGATACAATTGGCTTTGGTTCTATAGTGACATAACAAGAGCCTCTCCTTTCCATATCAATGTACTTACCAGCACCAGATTCTGTTGTTCCATTCTGAAATACACGAAAAAATACATGCAATGTACAGTCAAACTTGTGTGCAAAGGACAACCTGAGGAAAATCCTAATGTATCCTTTGTAGAAAGGTGTCCTTTCTTCGCAGTCTTGAAGATGTGATGAAGCAGAATATAATATACAAAGTTCTCACTGAAGTACACTTTAAGTGGATATCATCACCTGTCATAATGTACGCTAATCTGTAACTCTATGCATTTTGTAAAATGCTTATAGAAAACTTTTTTCTGGCACCCAATAAATCTTCACCAAGTAAGCCCTTTCAGTAGAGCAACACGGAATTTGGCCATCACCAACGCTGACTGGTTTCTTTTACAAATGTACACCGCCGCACCATATGACGTCATACTAGCGTCTGAAAACACATGTAAAGCTGCCTCATTTGCTGTCACGACGTTACCCTCTACTTCAAATTTGAAAAGACATCTTTTGAACTAACTAGAAGAAGCATGGTTGATGTCACATGCTATTTCCTGCCATGTTTGTTGTAGATCATCAGGCAGAGGTGTGTCCCAGGAATATTTCTGTTGCCACAACTCTTGCAACATGATCTTGGCGCGAATGGTGACTGGTACAAGTGGACCAAGTGGGTCGTACACTCTAGATGTCTGTTGTAGGATTTCACGCTTTGTAACGATCTAGACTAATGGGATCGATCTGTCAGGAAATGATATGATGTCATTGACAGCATCCCATCTCATACCGAGGATTTTTGAAGCTCTGTCATTATCAAGAACTTGGTCAGCCGCAGCCATTTCATGCACGGTTCTACTGTTCGAGTTCCATGAACGCAGATTAAAATTGGCTTTAGACATCAATGTATGTGTATCATTGAAAAAAATGATGACGTCACGTTCCTTTGTAAAAGTCGATATTTTGTTATTAACATAGATATCTTTCAGTAGTTGGTTACTCACCCAGTTTTCGCTGTTGGCCTCACAGTGTTTGATGATTGTTGCACATAGAATGAATGGTGAACACGTTGCTCCAAACAGCATGGCTTTGAACCTGTAAGTAGTCAGTGGGGAGTCAGGGTAGGTGGGATCACTCAGCCACATGAATCTCGTCACATCGTGGTCTTTCTCGTCCAGCGACACGAGTAGAAATGCCTTTTCAATGTCTGTAGTAATAGCGAATCTGTTCAGTCGGAAACGCATAAGCATACCTGTTAGGTCGTTCGGTGTTGAATGCAGACAACGACAACTGCAGTCATACACTATTCAAAATAGGAATGGTTAATAAATCTTTCTTCACACCATGATGTGGAATGTAGTGAATCTTATTATCTGTTTGCGCACTTGTGTCTATCTCTTCAATGAAGTCCCGTTTTTTCTGGTTGTTCATCTGTAGTAAGTACGGCTCTTTGCATAATCTACGAATTAAACTCTCTGTTCTTCTTACACTGACTTTGTAGTTAGTTGGTAGCTGGGCATGGTCATCTTTCCATGGTAGGTTTGCTGTGTAGCGGCCGTTGCCATAGGAGATGCTGGAATCGATGAAATTTTTCAAAGTACTGGAAGTGTCCTCCTGTTCCGGTGTGCTTCCGATGGACTCTAGCTTCCAGAAACGCTCCAGATCATTGACATTTGGAGTGGTAATGACATTCAACAAGTACTGGACGGATGACTGCTGTGTGCTGGCTGTCAGAGGACCTGAAACTACAAAGCCTACTTTCGATTGGAAAGCAGTAGGTCTGTTAACCCGGACGACACGATTTTGCACAATTTTCCAATATGCATCAGCACCAATAAGTAGAGAAATGTAAAACATATCAGCATCATTCACTGGGTGTGCTAGTTTGAGTCCCTGTAGATACTTCAATGACATCACTTCCCGTTGGATGTTGCATAGCCGCATTGCAATTGTTGGAACAATCAGCACATTTATGGCAATTTTTTCATTTCTGTCTGTTATCAGATTTACGGTCGCCATTTGTTGGACATTCTTTGAAACGTTACCGAAAGATGCCAAGTGGATCATTTCGACCCACGTCTGCTTGAGTTTTAGGTTGTCTGCGAGCTGCTGTGTCTCTGTGGATCTCGGTGCTCCCTCGTCAAACAAAATATTTGCTTCTACTGAAACATTTTCAGAACATACCTTTGCAATAGCAGTTTTGAGCAAAACGTTTTGTGGGTGCTGTGTCGTTGAATGTAATATAGCGGTCTCTGTCCGTCTTGCTGGCTCTATCGAAAATAGTCTAGGGAAACTAATTTGATCCAAAAAAAGTCTGAGTCGGTTAACCACTGTGATATGAACTGAATTACTGCCTTTGTCTATTTGAATTAAGGTCAGATATATACAAGGCACGTACTTCAATGGAATAGAATTGAAGATTAAAAGGCACTAACCCCCCCCCCCCCCCCTCTAAACTGATGGGTTAATCTATATCTTATTCTTTGTTATGAAGATACAATTGGCTTTGGTTCTATAGTGACATAACAAGAGCCTCTCCTTTCCATATCAATGTACTTACCAGCACCAGATTCTGTTGTTCCATTCTGAAATACACGAAAAAATACATGCAATGTACAGTCAAACTTGTGTGCAAAGGACAACCTGAGGAAAATCCTAATGTATCCTTTGTAGAAAGGTGTCCTTTCTTCGCAGTCTTGAAGATGTGATGAAGCAGAGTATAATATACAAAGTTCTCACTGAAGTACATTTTAAGTGGATATCATCACCTGTCATAATGTTTGCTAATCTGTAACTCTATGCATTTTGTAAAATGTTTATAGAAAACTTTTTTCTGGCACCCAGTAAATCTACACCAAGTAAAAATCACCAATTGTTTGCAGGCTCCTTCCTATATAAACAGTACCGATACCTTTTGTGTTTTACTGTCATTAGCAAAATAGGAAAGAGAATTTTTGCAGGAATGTTCGCAAACAGGCCATTCGCAAAAAGCATGAAATTTTCACCTCCATACTGACTAATTATTAAAATATATTATACTGATTATTAAATAAAAGGTTGACAGACCACCAGTTTTATTCGTACAAAGATGTTAACTCTCACTTCCTGTTCTATAAATACTTATGATAGTTTTGACAGGCAAGCTTTTGTCCACGGTGCAAAAAGGACGGGAGAGTTAATATCCAGGGTAGTAAAATAACAGGAGATACCTTTTGATACATAATTATTGACAATCAATGGAATCTGAATTCTGTCTGCATGTACCTGAATTTGTTGCTTAATCAAAGGAATAAGACAAATTGGAATAGTCTGGTATAGCACTATTCAATCTGGTTTACAAATCTTTCATATATTAGAAGATAATTTTCAGTTGATTGAACAATTTTGATCAGCTAGTAGGTAGATATATAACTGTTCATACAACCAGAGCATAAAGCTGAATTGATCATGAACTATTAGATATATTGTAATTATACAGGTATAAATGACTTACATCCTGGGTAAACTGAACAGCCAACTGTACTAGATTCACAAATTCTTCTCCTTTTTTCTGTCTCACAAACACACAGGTACGAGCCCAACGTGCGTGCTCAACCCAGGGATCATCATCATCTGACCAGTGACGTAATCCTGTAAAATAAGCCAGTCAAAAATCTTAATGAATTCGCAATCAGTAATGAGAAATGATCTTGTCTAATAAATATATTAAATGCCTGTGGCTACTTTCATCTTAATCCATGATTAGGAGATTGTAATACTGACATACCATAATACAACAACACATTGCTTTTTTGACAACAAAGATTTTTCAATTTTTCCTACATAAGCCTTATTGTAAAATCAAGTGACCAGCCAATTCTGAGCCGTGGTTAAATATGCAAATATACGCAAATAAGTTACTAAGAGTATACTTTTGTATATATACAGTAAAACCCCGATTATCCGAAGTCGTCGGGACCGAAAAATTATAAAAAGATAAACATGTGTATATTTAAACGTAAAAACACATGTATGAGTAGTTTGTACCATTATTAATTTGTCAAAGTCATAAGAATCCCAAAGTGAAACTATGAATACAAACGAATACCCAAACGGTACAACATGTCATGTTACAAAGCACTTAATCCATCGATAAAATGAAATCATGAAATGAAATATACACGTGATAAAGAATAAGTACACTGTTTGAATAAATTACAAACAGAAAATCCAACGCGAAGTTTCATTTAATGCTATAGTCACAAACACTTATGAGCGTCACACAAGTCGTTGTCGTCCTAAGATGTCTTAGCTTATCGTGTTTGTATTCATTTTCCGAAAATGGAATTATTTTGAAATCATGTGCCGGCAATTTATATTGGTCATGTATATTATTTGTCAATTTAACAAACTTCGAAAAATAAAATGAACATTTCTAATTTTAGTTGCTTATTAAAGTGAAATTATGATGCAATCTATAAATCAAGCGAGAAATAAAAGGTGAATGATCTGGCTAATTGTATTCCCATTACAGCAAACAATGATCCAAACGGACAATCCTTTGTTCACAGTGGTTTAATAATTTGTTGTTTACACATTTAGACACGTTAAAGAAATCCTACAATGAACTTGTCTGATCAATCAGAGTTAATTGTCGACTTCGGATAACAGGTGTGAAAATATGCATGCGAATGATCGTGGGGACCTGTTTATCACTTCTGATAAGCCATGGTATTCGGATTGGACAATTCAGATAATCGAGGTTAATTTACATTAAAATATAGATAGGGAAATTCGGGACTGAAATTTCATTTCGGACAAGACCAGGTTTTCGGATAATCGGAGTTCTGATAATTGGGGTTTTACTGTACATAAACTGGCATACGTAATTGTCGTTATCAACAAAAAAATGCTAAGTGACATGGACAAACCATTACCATCTGTGTTTGCAATTTTTATAACAAAGGGACACTCTTAATGATATATATCCAGTAAAAAAAGGACATTGTACTAGTACATGTATTAGGAAGGTGTGAAAATGGTTACAAACAAAGAACATTTATAAGATGCACAGCAAATTAAAGTACAGGGTACATTGATATAATTTTAGCGGGCGACGGACAATGCATGGCTTTATTTGGGGGGGGGGGGGGGGGGGGGGGGGGCTTAATATTTAGAAATTGAATGCTATTTCATTAAATACACCTTGAAGCTGCAATTGCATTCAAAGAATCATTCCAGCAGTTTGTTTGACTTAGAAAGAGATGTTGTGTTCACAATGAGTACATTGTGAACTAAAAACTGAACCAGGGTAGAGCAATACAATACTGCGGTTGTTAAATAGTCCATCATATACAAGAGTAACAAAACTATAATTACCTACGCCACAGAAGAAACATCTTACACAATCTCCAAAACCTATAAAACAAGAGAAAATCCTACAAGAATGCAAACTTTACATCATGGCTGTCATGTTTGGTAATTACCAAAGGTAAAAAAGGTGCATAAACTTCATGTTCACATCAAAAAATATAATCAATAGAATCACATTCGGTATAAAGATTTTCAAAGATATATCAAAGGTTTACCGGTATATCTGCTTATCTCTGTGTGGGAGTTATCACTAACATCAATAAATCCAATTCTTCAATATTCACTATAAATCTGTTTAATAGTAACATACATAGCAAGTAAAAAGTGCATAAAGCTAGAATCATTACATAAAATGTTTTTAGCCAAATATCAACAGTTGATGACATAACAAAGAATTTCGGTGCTTAAAAAGATTTATAAAAAAAGTCACCTGCATAGAAGAAGCCAGCATTAGAAAGTTCCTCTGGTTTCAGCTTAGAACTCTCTGGCCATTCCTTGAAGCTTTTCAACCTCTGAGACTTTATACTGTAGTGTGAATGCTTCGGTTCAGCATTATTGATACCTAACAAAAGATTATGAAATACTTAAAAAATATGAGCAACAAATTAGGATGATTTATATTATGTAACCTGATAGTATGAGGGTATCAATCATTCCACATAGTTTACATATAATCACATATCATCATCCTGTATTTTATAACAATACATTTATTATACAGTCAAACCTGTGAACAAAGGTCATCCTTGGGAAAGATAAATTGAGGTCTTTATTGACAGGTTGCCTTTATTTTGTTCTAAATTATCAGGTAATTATTGAAGGATTTTTTAAAATGGCCTTTATTCTAAGAGAGGCCTTTATTTAGAGGTGGCCACTTACACAGTTTGAATGTTTAACATTATTTAACATTTAAAATGAATTCTACATTGCTTCTCCAAAAGCATTTAAGACATACATGTATAAAACTCCAAGTGATAGAAATTATACACTAACTGCAAAAGAAATGTACTGGTTGACTATTTTTCAAAATACCAAAATAAAGTTCTACAGTGCAACCTCTAAAGCAGCACCCCTGGGGAGTAGCAATATTATGTTGTTGTTGAGAGTTTGTTGCTTTAGACAGGTTATATTAATGGTTAAATTGTGCAATGGGAAAATCACGTTGTTGTTGAAGTGATGTTGATTAAAAAACGGCTGCTCTGAAGGGGTTGTACTGTATATACGATATAATTATATCTTGACCTGTTTATGAAAATACATTTACTGAAGCCGTATAATTGACATTAATAATTTAAACATGCCCTTAGGAAAATCATGCTGCTGAAGAGAGGTTGTTGCTCAAAAGAGAAGACCACTCTGCAGAGGTTGCACTGTATATTACAAATAACCGTACATTTACTTTTCCAAAATGACAATAGAATAAAAAATTCAACAAAAAGCATGAACAATTACAATAAATTATAACAATAATAATAAATAATTCTTAGTGTCATTAATATATACAGTCAAAACTCGTTATATCGAAGTTCGTGGGACTTGCCAAAATACTTCGATATAAACGAACTTCGATATAGGAATTTCGATACCCGTGTTTACATTTAAGAGCTAAAGTCGGTGTGTCGTAATTATAACGTAATCATGTTATTTAGTGTACGGGATTGTAACGGGTTATAAGAATACTGCATTTATACCGGTACTTATACGGGTACTTTCGATATATTTATTTTGCTATATACATTTCAAATATGCATAAGATAGTTTTAAATGAGCGTATAGCAGCATTAATAATAATTTGTATCATCAACGAAAAGTTTGTATCAGTTTTATAATCGTGAGAATGGACACTAACATGTTTATACAGCTGTCAATAATTAAATATCGATTTTAAATTGTAAGACTTTGTTAGCGGAAAAGGTGCGAACATTTCTTTTGTAAGTTGGCGACATAATTGGTTCGACATAGATGGTCACTTAATAGTTGAAAATATTTGGTTCGGACCGAAAATCTACTTCGATATATACGTGCGTTTTTTAATATGTAATAAGGAGGAAAAAAATCGGGACTTTATTTTTACTTCGATATAAGCGGGATTTCGATATAAGCGATTTCGATATAAGGAGTTTCGACTGTACTAGTAAACAATTTGAAAGTTGAACAGTGACCAAATAATATCATTTCTAAAACAGAATGGACCTTTTGTGGTACACTTCAGTAACAATTCCCAATCAAACTTTGTTAAATATTCACATAAATGATCTATTGTAGAGTATAAAATAAAATGGGACTTGTAAGGTAAGTTATTCATGCATACCTAGAGTTTGTTGTTCATGAACTGTTTCCTGATTTCTGTCATTCTCTCTATCTGGAGCATATTCTCTGTTAACATTTTCTTCTTCATCTTGTATTCTATTTGGTTCAGGTATGGCATCAAGAGCAGACAAAGACTTTGTTAATGCTCCAATGTATTCAACAGGTACATTTACCTCATCATTCTTCTTCAGAAATTTGCAATTTGGCTTGATCCCTTGATGGACTTTCATCGGATCTTCCCGCCCAGTCCAATTGTAACGTCTGCTTCCACAGCAATAGCAGACCACACCATCACCATCAGAGGCATAGTAAAATCCTGCTGCAGCAAGTCTGATCAAGTAAGGTTTATCTCCCCTTGGGTACGTTCTCAGAGTGCAAAACCGCAGGAGCTCATACCGCATCGAAATATGAGGTGTCGGAGGTTCATCACTTGCAAGGCGTTCAATTACGGCCAGTAACGGCTCTTCAATACGATATACTAATGTTCTCAAGTAGCTCTCATCAATATGAGAATGTGCTGGAAGGTCAGTCAATTCTGACAAAATCGACATTGGCCTAATGTTAGCCATGACTGCATCATCATCATCTATGGTAGGTTCATAATTCTTTTGTTTGGCTGGCAAAATGGTTTTACCCTCTTTGCAAAGAGGTTCATAGACATGTTCAGCATCAAGCACACTGGTATTAGCTAACAAAACAATTACTTCATCAGCAACAGTAGCATTACCACTAGGCATGTTACTAAAGTAATCATACACTCCAGTAGAAATATCAGTAGACATATTCAATTTTCTATCAACAACTGTTTTTTCATTGCTGACACTCCCAAGCTTATCTTCAAATGGTTCTAAGTATTCAGCATTATTACCAGAATGATCAATAACTTGTAATTCTGGTTTGTAGGGGTCATATTCTGGTTCATTTCTAGGACTGGTCATGACAGGAAATACATGACGGCTCATTTCATGGTTATTTTGATCTTCAATTACAGAATCATAACTTTTATCAAAATATCCAGTGCTCTTAATAATTGTTTCTTCATTTACGTGTGTTTCTATCACTAAGTTGTTTTTTAGAGATACACCCACAACATCATAAGCAGATTCTTCATAGACAATGAAGCCATCCACTTCTTGACTTGTAACATCTGTATTAAAAACTCTGAATCTTGATGACCAATATTCCAGAAGTTTTATCCTAAATTCTTCCATAAACCCAATGATATTCTTGTCAACGTCTTGTGTTCCAGCCAAGGATAATGAATCTGTCACCTCATCATACTGTGCTTGACAAGTATCAGCAACTAAAAGATTTTTTTATGTCACTCAAACATAATTTTGAAAATATAGAACTGCATTCCTTAATATTGTACAGAAGTTATCAAACCATAAAAGAAAAAATAAAGAAACAAGAGGGCCATAATGGCCCTATAAATGCTCACCAGGAGAAAAGGTCATTTGGAGATTAACATTGTTGAAGTTTTCTATACGAGTCCAAGTAAGATCAAGTGACCCATCTGGGCCGTTTTTTATCCCATGGCCATAATATGAACAGATTTAAAAACGCTCCATTAGACAAAGCTAGATACCAAATATCTTAGCTCTAGGCCTTGTGGTTTCGGAGAAGAATTTTTTTTTAAATTTTCCTAAATAAAATAGAATAAACCCCAGGGCAGGGCTAATTTTGACCCCGGGGCCATAATTTGAACAAAATTGGTAGAGGTTCACTAGACAATGCCACATACAAAATATCTAAGCTCTAGGCCTCGCAGTTTCGGAGAAGATTTTTTAAAATTTCCTACATAAGTCTATATAAATTAAGTGACCCCCAGGGCGGGGCCAATTTTGACCTTAGGGCAATAATTTGAACAAACTTGGTAGAGGTCCACTAGATAATGCTACATACCAAATATCTTAGCTCTAGGCCTTGTGGTTTTGGAAAAGAAGATTTTTTTAATTTTCCTATATAAAATAGAATAAACCCCAGGGCAGGGCTAATTTTGACCCTTGGGCCATAATTTGAACAAACTTGGTAGAAGTCCACTAGACAATGCCACATACAAAATATCTAAGCTCTAGGCCTTGCGGTTTCGGAGAAGAATTTTTTTTTAATTTTCCTATATAAGTCTATATAAATCAAGTGACCCCCCGGGGCGAGGCCAATGTTGACCCTATGGCAATAATTTGAACAAACTTGATAGAGGTCCACTGGACAATGCTATATGCCAAATATCTTAGCTCTAGGCCTTGTGGTTTCGGAGAAGAAGATTTTTCAAATTTTCCTATATAAAATAGAATAAACCCCAGGGCAGGGCCAATTTTGACCCTGGGGCCATAATTTGAACAAACTTGTTAGAGGTCCACTAGACAATGCCACATACAAAATATCTAAGTTCTAGGCCTTGCGGTTTCGGAGAAGAAGATTTTTTTAATTTCCTATATAAGTCTATGTAAAATCAAGTTACCCCCGGGAAGGAGCCAATTTTGACCCCAGGGAAATAATTTGAACAAACTTTGTAGAGTTCCATTAGACAATGCTACATACCAAATATCTCAGCTCTAGGCCCTGTGGTTTCGGACAAGAAGATTTTTTAAGTTTTTTCTATTTGTTGCCATAGCAACCAGAGTTTTTAATGAAATTTAATTTTTTTACAACTTTAAAAGGGGACCACCCAAGGATCATTCCAGCACAGTTTGGTTGCAATCAGAATAGCGGTGTAGGAGGAGATGTTGTTTTAAGTAAACATGGACGCCACGTTACGACGCACGATGGACGCAGGGCGATCACAAAAGCGCACCCTGAGCACATTCGTGCTCTGGTGAGCTAAAAAAGTATCAATAAACTCAAAATATTATTTATATGCAAATTTGACAGAATAATGTTTTCATAATACATTATTTATACAGTAATGTTCCACTTAATGACTTGTCAGATATACAACCAACTTGATATTGATGTGTATTCGTATTCTCTGCCAATCAGATCATATACTATTAACGTGCAAGCTGATAAGCCATGCCTACTATGTTGTTTCTGTTGTATTAACCCTGGTCATCTCAGAGTATTAAATAGCCACTATAGCATACGGGTGTTTCTTATCTTATTGAACCCAAACACAATAGATATTATTCAAAGAACCAAACATTTTCCTATAATTTCTTTATATACATGTATATATAACTGCAGTCTGAAATTGTGACCAGTACATTATTACATAATACGACCACATTCTTCAAAACCAACATGTCAAAATGTGTTTAGGGACCAATATACAGAATATCTGGTTTCCACTTGCGTCAAAATGATATCCAGAGACAAAGTTGTTGTTCAAAGTCCAATAGAAATAAACTTACAAGCTTTCCTTGATTGGTCCTACAAATGTAAATGGGAACATCATGATATTCATTCTGGTTAATAGCACAGGCTACCGGCATGAGACAATAGAGAAATAAATTTTCAAAAAAAAAAAAATTTTTTTTTTTCACCATATATCTATTATAGAGTTAAGGTATAGAACTCCTGGGCTCAGAAATCACACCGGTTAAGTTTATCAAGGTCCTGTTGTAACAATTCTGAACCGATTCTTAAAAGCCTGGTCTTATTCGACGCAGAAATAATTTCTCTTTAACCACCATCCACTCTTATATCCATACATTGCTCTGAACTGGAGCAATAAGCCCTTCAACTTACAAAAAGTACCACTAGGCATCGATTTGACCTAAGTTTCTTTTCATTAGATACAGAGTAAATTTCTTTATTCCTTCGGGATTTCATACCCACTCCGGTGTAAATCGAAAGAAAATCAAATTTGTTATCACTCACCGTCGACGAATCATTCAATTGATGGATATCTAAGGCATTACGATTCATTATTTGACGATTTAAACTCTCTTTGGCAAAATGACTGCTAAAGGTGAAGGTTGCCACACCTCCGACTTTGACCAATCGTTGACACGTACCGCCCAGGAACGGCACGAAATGGTACGGCATTTAAACTATGCGATCATGGCAGCTGAGAAGCGAAATCGGACGAAAGCGTGGAATATTGAATCGTAATGCCTTAGGTATCCATCAATTAAATTATTTGTCGGCGGTGATTGATAACAAATTTGATTTTCTTTCGATTTACACCGGAGTGGGTATGAAATCACGAAGGAATACAGAAATTTACTCTGTAGCTAATGAAAACAAACTTAGGTCACATCGATGGCGAGTAGTACTTTTTGTAGGTTGAAGGGCTTGTTGCTCCAGTTCAGAGCAATACATGGATATAAGAGTGGATGGTGGTTAAAGAGAAATTATTTCTGCGTCGAATAAGACCAGGCTTTTAATAATCGGTTCAGAATTGTTACAACAGGACCTTGATGAACATGACCGGTGTGATTTCTGAGCCCAGGAGTTCTATACCTTTACTCTATAATAAATATATGGTGAAAAAATAATAATTTTTTTTTGAAAATTTATTTTGCTATTGTCACATGCCGATAGCCTGTGGTTAATAGTACATGATTTAATATATGTTAAATCTTTCCTGTGACGTCATCCTTTTGTTCTCACTGTCCAATATTTTTACGGATGGGCATCCGTCCATTATTTTTGTAATATTGGAGTGTAGTCGACACATTGGACTGCCACTCAAATTTGGACACTGACAACACAGGAACCTGAAATGTTATCCAGGTAACAACAATAGGCCCAAAAAACGTAATCCGAGCCTCGTTCATAGACCGCTGTATATATATATACATACAGCGGTCTATGAATGAGGCTCGGGTAATAATTTTTGTGGCCTACTGTTACTTTATGGATAAAATTCAAGGTCCCTGTGCTGAAAACGACGCATGCGTATAATTTTCGAATGCTTTAATGATTCGAAAATAAATTTATCTCCTTATCCAAGTCTTGTTTTAATTAGCGAATTTAACGAAAATGAAGCAGTACTGTATTACTCGTATTTACAATTATCACGTAGATGCAACTTCTGACGAAGTTTGGTGAAGATCGGAGGAATACTATTTGAATTAGAGTCCAGACAACATGTTGAATGTTTAAAAATGCACTTAGTGACCCTATGACCTAGTTTTTCACCCGGCATGACCCATATTCGAACTTGACCTAGATATCAACTAGATGCAACTTTGGTGAAGATCTGATGTACACTCGGGTTTCACATAATACGTCCCGTTTTTGACGGGCGTATAAGAAGGGGTATCATAATAACAGACTTCCAAATGAATTTAGTTGAAGAACTTTTTCAAAATGATATGAAAAATGATTAACTTACACATGGTATTCGTACATCAGCACATACATGAGCATCTGAAAACAAATGTGGACAGAAAAAAATGATATCTTTCTGATTTAAAGTAATGAGGTTATTTTAAAAAGAAGACTGAAATGCAACATAAATGTGATTGAGAATTGATCCATGAATGATCAGATGGATTGGCTACAATACCAACATTTTATTCCAGTCACTCATAAAATAATATTTCCTTTAAGTATAAAAAGATGATTATTTCAAGAATCTGTAGTTAAGACTATAATTAGGATTTTTTAGGAGAAAAAACAAAATTCAAATATAATCACCAGCCAATTATTTTGTTATACAGCAAGACAGGAGCTTCCCATGAACTTTGTTTAACATGCATGATTATAACAACACAACTTACAACACTGAAGGAACTTTGTTCATTTTTGTATCTCAAAATACATGCATGTTATTTAGTTATCTGGGTTGAGACATAAATTGCAAACAGACACCTTAAGTAGCTCAGCTAGATATGACTGACAATTATTGAGGGATAACATACCTCTTATTTTAATCTGGACAAAGGTATCATAAGATGCATTTGTCTAACATTTTACCAACATACCTTTAATTTCAGTCTTTAGTAATTGTATTTCTGCACTTTCTAATTCTTGAGAATCTTGTATTTCTTTTTCTGTTTGCATAAGAAATTGTACAAATGAACTCTCTAAGCCAAACTTGGAAAATGTCTCATTCAAAAAGTAGTATAAAACAAAAGAACATTCTTGGGAATAAAGAGAAACTAAGATAAACCAATCTTCCATTTTCCAACCATATGTTGCTCATGTTAACAGTTTCTTATCTTCAAGTTTTGCATGAACTTCTGTTAAAAGATATATGCATTCAAATCAATGTTTGAGTGTTCTTAATACATTATCATCATTCAAGTATTCTACCTTTTACAATAATCGGGCCATTGGTACTTTCATCAGATTTCAGGTCAGCTTTTTCTTCATCCAACTTGGTATAATCTTGAATCGGAAATATGCATACTTGCAACTTGCACAAAATCAGAATCTTCCTAAACATCAAGGTATAGCTATCATGCACGTGGTTAAGACGAGCAAAGAACAGAAGAACACACAGACAGATTACAATACAACGGGCACTCCGATCTGAAAAAGAAATAAATGGCTTATGAACAATCATAAGAATTTATCATTCAACAAATGGGGAGTGATTGTCTTCACAGGTACTGTTATGTCAGTTACCTGTGATTGTCATCAGGTTAGCACTATTTTACAGAAATATTGTTGCCGCATAATTAAGTCATGTTTAGGGGAAGAAAACGTGCATATGAGGTTATTATTATATTTTTATTGATGCCTTTATGTTTTTAACTATTAATGAAGACTTTAACGTATGATTTATTATTCTTAGTAAGAGCACCTGCGGTCACCTGACCTTTCATGCATTCCACAATGTGTGCTTTTGTGGTGCGACACTGTGTGCATTGTGTCATTCACAATGTGTGCATAATGTGTGAATTACACAGTGTGCACTGCAAAGGAGTATGAATAAAGGTGCGAATACTATTTCATTTTTTATATTTGATTAAGACTTTAGGATTAGTACAGTCAAAACTCGTTATATCGAAGTTTGTGGGACTTGCCAAAATACTTCGATATAAACAAACTTTAATATAGGAATTTCGATACCCGTGTTTACATTTTAGAGCTAAAGTCAGTGTGTCATAATAATAGCGTTATCGTGTTATTTAGTGTACGGGATGGAAACGTGTTATAAGAATATGGGATTTATACCGGTACTTATACGGGTACTTTCGAGATATTTCCTTTGCTATATACATTTCAAATATGCATAACATAGTTTTAAATGAGCGTACAGCAGCATTAATAATAATTTGTATCATCAACAAAAAGTTTGTATCAGTTTTATAATCATTAGAATGGACACTAACATGTTTATACTGCTGTCAATAATTAAATATCGATTTTAAATTGTGTTTGTTTGCAGAAAAGGTGCGAACATTTCTTTTGTAAGTTGGTGACATAATTGGTTCGACATAGATGGTCACTTTATAGTTGAAAATATTTGGTTCGGACCGAGAATCTACTTCGATATATAAAAATATCGAGAACCACGAATTCGATATATGTGCGTTTTTTTAATATGTAATAAGGATTAAAATCGGGACTTTATCTTTACTTCGATATAAGCGGGATTTCGATATAAGCGATTTTGATATAATGAGTTTCGACTGTAGTTATATAATTCTTATCTTTTTAAAACTTAAGTTCTATCATTTTACCTAGTGCGTGTGTTGCCCGCATTTGTTTTAGCGGAGCACATTCATTACTATGATTAATACTTGATAATTCTCAGACACGCTTATATAAATTGTTGTCGTCTGTTATTGGCTTTGATTAATACTTTGTGTAAACATGTTATGGTTGAACACCCTGATAACTCTTGGTTGGTGCTGATTGTTATATGTGTTTTTTTTGGTAAACTTGTAAAAATAAATCGATAATTTCCCAGTAAAGGGCAAGCAAATAAATTATTGATTGACACCCTATTTTACAGTTTGTTTTATTTTATTATTGATTATACATTTGTAGTACAGTCAAACCTGTCTTAAGCAGCCAGTCAAGGGAAATGACCGAATTGGCTGCTTAAGGCAGGTGACCACTTAACACAGGTGTAGAATATCACTACCATTTTTCACTAATCTTTGTTTTATTAATACAGGTGTAGTGCTATACACTATATTTACCCAGTAAATATAATGATCAGTACATGTATCAACATTTCGTACAGAAAAATACAAAAGGAATAGAAATTAACAATTTATGTATTACATGTACTATTTATTTTAGTTACCAACCAATCCAAAAATAAGGCAGACGACAGTATTTTCCCCTACATTTTCCGTAAGATACGTACATACGTCTCCGTACTTTTTAATGCCAGACAATCGGACTGTAGAGTGGGCGTTTATTCATTATTATTATAATTAGTTTTATTCGGCGATGTTTCGACCTTATCCTTTAACATAGACAAAGAGAAAGTAGATTTTCGGAAAGTCGTTTGGTCATCTGGTAGATTTAAAACAACTGTGACGTGTATTTGAGTGAAAACATATTTGTCAATTATTTGTTTCTGAACAACTGCTTTTAAATTAATAAGTGATGAGTATTTGCATGTTGAATTTCCATTTCGGTTTACGATCATCTCAAGTTATAATGCCCCTTAATTCATTGATTACAACAATAGGTGTTATTTTCTTTTGTAGAAGTGCCTTAATTAGATTTAATTGCATTGACGACAAACTTCTCAACACCTCACGTTTTTGATAATTACAGCATAATTTGCACGTTGCTTGCATCAAAACACCGACCTAATTAAATAGAACTGTGGTCAACACGTCGTGTGTTGCATAGACGAAACATCGTATCTGATTGGATGCCGATATATGGCGGAGTGTGTAGTTAATCTCCGCTAAATTGTGGGTCAAAGGTTATCTAAATTTAGCGTTTTTTTGTGACATAATGTGTATTTCAGCGATGTTTATATTGGAATTTCACGCTTGGCTGGTGACCGTTTAATGCGGATTAAATAGGGTATTTGGGATGAAATTAACTGGCCGCTGGCCGGTGACCGTTTAATGCGAATAAAATATGGTATTTGGGATGAAATTAACTGGCCACTGGCCGCGTTTGCCAGGTAACCGTTTAATCCATGGTAAATATAGAATTAATTTTGTTGGGGGGAATGAAACTGGCCGTTAAAAGGAGGTGACCGCTCATTCCAGGTGACCGTAAGGCCAGGTTAGACTGTAATTATATTTAGTTTAAATATAACCCATTTGAGTCCAAAGGCTGCCATCAGATTTATCCTGACAACAGATACAAAAATAAGGAGCCCATCTAAAAAACTAGGAATAACTAGGAATGCGGGAGAGCCTGCATAAAGCATTTTATCATATAAACCAGATACAAAGATATTTTCTTAGGACATCTCCAGCTGGTGGACTTCAGAAAATGGAACTAAGAAAAACGAGTTCCAGAACCTGCCTCTGTAAACCAGAAATGGGTACAATTCACCTCCAACTCTTGACCAATTGGACCTTTTAGTGTTTAGAGTTTTGTACCAAATTACCTTATCTTTTAGTACCATATAACACTCAGGATAAAAGAAAAACTTATTCATAACAGCTATTTGCTCACAATGGCCATTTGCAAGCATCTACACATGTGCAGCTACACTAGAGATAGTGATATTATCTATTAAAGCAATTGATAACAGAATACAAATCTAAGTTCATACATACAAGTAAAACTTCTGGCAGATGCTGCATTACTAGTAGATTCATCAATATACTTGTTTCTGTGCCAATTATTTTCTTCTTCACTATTTTCAGACAGATCAAATGTAGGTGGTCTGTATTTGGCTTTATTGTGGGCAACAGATATGTCAGAAATATTTGATTCAAGTGCACATATTTCACAAAATGTTTGGTATGCAGGTTCTGTACATTGCTGTTCTATAGCAATCTGAACATTTAACTCCATTTTGTCTTTCCATTGACATGTCAATGCTAATTGTGCATTTTGTAAATTCAGAAGGTTAGTCGCTACATTAGCTGTAAAAAAAAGAATAGAACACTGATTATATACTACTTGTCGAAAATTAAGTTTACAATAATTTACAAATATTACCTGCCATTTGAATTCAGTCAAAAAAAGGTTAAGAAGGATCTTATGTCTGATCTATATAAATATTATCCTGAAGAAGCAGCAATAACTCAGAAAAGAGAAAAAATTTATGTCAAAAATAAGTAAAAAGATGACAGAATTAAAAAAAATCAAGTTGGTTTGAAAGTGTAAATGCCATCCTTAAATTACTCAGTGTGATTTTATCTCAAAGGAAATTAAACAATTAGCCATGGTACAAATTACTTACAGTATGAGTTTTTCCAATATGAAATCACACAATTAGCCACGGTACAAATTGCTGGACAAACTCCTATCCCAAACAGTATGGAGTTTGACACTTCATAAGATTTTTGTTTTGCGCTGTATTTTCCCACATTGATCTTCACAGTAACAATAATCACAATTGCTGTTGCAGCAACAAGTAAGAATGTGCACTTTTTATTTGGAAAAGAATTGAACTTTCTAGCTGACTTGTTTTGTGCTACAACAAATATATGGTTACCGGTATTAATACATTTCATGACATAATTTCAAAGCATACATAGAAATTATCAGAATGGATATTATGAACTGTAATTAAATGTCATACTTTTCTGAAAGATGATACATGTCAGCATTTTACATGTACTGGAACTTATTTCATCAGTGCAATGAAAAGTCTATTCTAAAATTTAAGAATTGAATCTGACAATCACTCTCAGAAAAACTGGTGCTATACAAATGAAGACTTAGGAAGAATGAATGCAAGAGAAAACAAGAACGCTGCGTTCAATAAACGCGTATGCCCCCGGTGGCATGCTTGTGCAGCAACAGCCCATTTGAACAATGTCAAGGTCAAAGTCAGTGTTTGATAATTATGTATGGATTGAGAATGATCATACGCAACAACTGTAGAAGTATGAAAGTGTTCTAGCAAGCGGTATTGATGCTAGACGAAATGGTAAAATCTACTTAACCTGGTACAGAATCATTCTAAGTCCAAATTGAGTCAAGGTCAAGGTCAAAGTGGGAGTTCTTGAAATGGGTGTAATGAGAATGATCATACGCAACAACTGTAGAAGTATGAAAGCGTTCTAGCAAGCAGTATTGGTGCTAGACGAAACGGTAAAATCTACTTAACCTGGTACAGAATCATTCTAAGTCCAAATTAAGTCAAGGTCAAAGTCAAAGTGGGATTTCTTGATATGGGTGTATTGTTAATGAACATATGCAACAACTTTATAAGTATCAAAGCGTTCTAGCAAGCGGTATTGATGCTAGACAAAATGGTAAATCTACTTAACCTCGTACGGATGGAAGGACGGACGGACGGACAGGACAATCACTATATGCCCTGACATCAAAGATGCCGGGGGCATAAAAATCGATAAAAATCTTACACTTGTTTAGGAATAGTAGTAATCCAATTGCCATAAACAAACAAATCAGAAACAACATCTGAGATATTTCTTCAATGAGAACTAGACCTCCATATAAATGATTATAGCCAATTGTTAAATTCTCAATCAACACTGGAAATTCATCTTTTTCTTCAAGGAGAACTAGGCCTCCATATAAATGATTAAAGCCAATTGTTAAATTCTCAATCATCACTGGAAATTCATCTTTTTCTTCAAGGAGAACTAGGCCTCCATGTAAATGATTATAGCCAATTGTTAAATTCTCAATCATCACTGGATATCCAACTATAAATATCTCTAATTCACAGATTTCAATTAACATCCAATCACTTATAATGCTGCGCATGTTTTCATTCACTGATTTGATCATGTTTATATGATCAACATGCTCTTCAAGCATGGGCAAAGGTATGAATCCTGTATATAAATAAAAAAAACAATAAAAATAAAACTTTCTGTGATGTCGTGGCCAATTTTAGAGTGGAAATACAGTAGCACCTCAATTATTTGCAATATATAATTTCAAAGACAACATTTTGAGGTGAAGTCTTGAAATTGCGGGTTCTAGTTAATAAATTCAAATAAAATTTCAAGTGCCACTTATCTTAAGTTAATTATATCAAATGTAAGTAAAGTAGATTACTATAATTCAACAAACCTGCTCACCATATTTTTATTATTCTAAAGTACATACAAGTAAGATCTTGCAAATCAATTATGAAGATAAAATACTCACTTGAAAGACTCAAGATCTCATGTAACAAAACTGAGTCTGGTGATGAACGTTCCATGTGCACATTCCCTGCTGATGCACCTCCACACATTAACAGAAGAGTAGTAAGAAACTATATAACAATGGGGAAAAAGCATTATTCTTCATACTTTTGAATTTATGTGGTTCCAACAAAGAGGACAATAAACACAGAAAATAGAAAAAACTCGAGCTGTCATAGAGGTGACTAATATCCCTGCCGCCGCTTTGACACAAAGAATGTTCAAGGGGACATAACTCCACAATGAGAGAATCGCTGGGCCTAAAAATTGTATCTTGCACATTTACACTTGATGGTGATAACATATTTCAAGTTTCAATGTAATTGCTTAAAAAATGTGAAAGTACAAATGACATGAAGTTCCACAATATAGCTCCACAATAAAGACCGACCCACCGACAAACCAACAGGCCGGCTGACCAAAGTGACTCCAATATACCCCCTCTCAAAGTTCTTTTGTATAATTAAATTTTGTGTTACGACTTACCAGATATTTTGAAGATCGCAGTTTGGAAAAGTGACCTAAAACAGAATAATTATGAAACTTTTGTAGCAACGGTAGGTATGTAAGTTAAAACATGTATTAATAATTTGTGATGAACACAAAATAAAACTGAAATATGACCATTTCTTATGCCAAACACTTTTTTTACTAGAGTTTAAAGTCCCATAAGCATATAAATTTATCGGTCATAATAGTTTCTGCTTATCTGATAACAGAGGAATCCGGTGTGTTTTCCTCCCATGCATACTTTAAAGCAACAAAAAATGTTTTCAAAACCACTATCGTATTTTTTTTTTAATATCATTGAAAAAAAAACCAAGAGGGCCAAGATGGCCCTATATTGCTCACATGACAATCACTGTTCACTCATTAAAACATCGTTTTGAACTGGTGACCTAGTTTTTGTTAAAACCTGTCCTACATATAAATGAGACAAACATTCTGACAAAATTTGGTGAAGATCCAATAAAAACCATGAAAACTACAGCATAGACAAGGTTTTCCTAAGATTTGACCTTGTGACCTAGTTTTTGACCCCAGATAACCTATGTTCGAACTTGTCTTACATATCATTAAGACAAACATTCTGACAATCAAAATTTGACAACTATAGTCCGACAACTACCTGTGAATGATCAAAGATCAGCTAAGTCCATTTTGTAGGGTGAGTGGCTTTTCGGAACGTTTCGTAGGTTTCCGTAATATATAAATATCAGTTATTTAACCGTCATACTTGAAACTAAGCGCGTAGCGCGATCGGTAAAGGCGCTAACCATTTTCTTTTGAAGCCTGGTAGTCAAGATGCTATGGGTTCGAAACACATGTGAACGTTTTTCCTTTCCATTTTTATTTGATATTTGGCATTTTCTTATTGCAAAATTTTATTTCAATATTTGGAATGAATTTCATATGTATTTCAGGTAATTTCATTTCAGGTAATTTCATGAAATTTCAATTACTGCGTTCATTAGCAGTATCTGTACTTGAGCCACTTTCAGAATGTAATATTTTGCTTCATTATATTAAGTTATAAAACATGACATCCTCTACATACTTAGGAACATTATTTGAACAGAATTTGATTTTGATTGCATATGATATATATACCTTTCTAAACATAAATGCACCGAAATCCCGAGCAATGCATTATTTGAAAAAGAATGTGGCAAGATTAAGGACACGAAAAACACAATTCAGTTTTAAATTAATAATGTTACTAGTGCGGCGCACTGATTTCAGGACCACGTAGGTAGCTGGGCCTCTTACAGTGGTCTACAAATGTAAGAGGCCAACAGTGGCCTACAAATGTAAGGTCGTGTTTAGTAATGTACTTGGTCATTGTATTACTTATCCCTATTTTAAAGAATGAAACAGTCCATGACCTTCCGTCACGACTCACTGCTCGATTTCTATCTATACAGTATTAATAAGGTTTTCCTAAGATTTGACCTTGTGACCTAGTTTTTTACCCTAGGTGACCCAAATTTGAACTTGTCCTTAATATCATTAAGACGAACAATCTGACAATCTTTACAAGATTTTCACCTAAGATTTGACCTTATGACCCAGTTTTTTACCCGGCTGACCCATGTTCAACCTTGACCCACATATCATTGAGGTAAACATTCTGACAAGGTTTGGTGAAGATCCAATCAAAACTGTGACATCTACAGTGTTAACAAAGTTTTCCTAAGATTTGACCTGGTGACCTAGTTATTGACCCCAGATAACCCATATTTGTACTTGACAGTTATATCATTAAAACAAACGATTTGACAGATTTGGTGAAGATCCAACTATAACTGTGAAATCTACAGTGTTAACATGGTTTTTCATAATATTTGGCCTAGCGACCTAGTTTTTGACCCAAGATAATCCACGTTCGAACTCGTCTAAGATATTATGAAGACAGACATTCTGACAAGGTTTCATGATAATCCAATCAATACAGTGACTTCTAGAGTGTTCAAAAGGTTTTCCAGCAATTTGCCCTAGTGACCTAGTTTTTCATCGGATATGACCCATTATCAAACTTGACCTACATATTATTGAAATAAACATTCTGACAAAGTTTCATGAAGATCCAATCAAAACAGTGATTTCAAAAGTGTTCACAAGGTTTTCCCTTATTTGGCCCTGTTGACCTAGTTTTTTTACCGCAAATGGCCCAATATCGAACTTGTTTGAGATTTTGTCAATATTAACGTTCTGAGCAAGTTTTGCTAAAATTGAGCTAAAAATGTGGCCCCTAGTGTGTTCACAACATAAAGTTTGATGACGCATGATGCCGGATGCTGGAAGCCGGACGAAGACTGATTCTAAAAGTTCACCCTGTCACTTTGTGACATGTGAGCTAAAAATGATAGAACAGCTATGTTTTCCCCGCAGTCATGTCATACTCACGTCATAAAGTGACGTCACGTGCTCTATATATTTCCAGTTTACAAAAGCAAAAATCACAGCGAAATGAGTGTTTTTCGAAGAAAAAGGGCTCGTATCGTCGGTTACTATTATCTTGGGATAATACAGTGTAACTTCTGAAATCCGGACACCCATGGGACCAGACAAAATGTCCGGATTTTGGAAGTTTTCGGAATTCAGAAGTCTAAAATTATCTGAACAAGTACAGATGTTAAATGCCAGAGTTTTTTAATTGTGAAAATAGGGAAATCATTATTCATGCATAATACAATATGGTGTTATTATTACTAAGACATGATGCAAATATATAAAACATAAACATTAATAAGATTTATTAATTAAAATCTAATATTTTCTCGAAAGGAAGATACCGACTATATAATTTTACTTACAAAAATGAACCAGTCGAAATTGTTAATGAGTGTAAATATTTGGAAATATATTTTAGTAAAAGTGGTTCATTTTACAAATGCAAACTGACATATTGTGATTCTAACACATGTCAAAATAAACTAACACCACTGATTGGTAAACAATTGAAAAAGAGAATAATGACATTTTGCCTCAGGGTTAAAAATCGCGGGACTAATTAAGGATGACACTTTCTGCACTGTCCGGATTTTGGAAGTAAAATTGCATGTACATAAACCAAAATTTATGAAAATATCGTCCAGAATTCAGAATTCGGAAGTTCCAGAATTTAGAAGTCTAATTTACATTGAAATAGAGGGAGAAATTTCGGAACCAAGAAAATCGTCCAGATTTCAGAAGTTTTCGGATTTCAGAGGGTCCGGATTTCAGAAGTTACACTGTATTAGCAATCGCTTGTTTTTTGCATATTTTTTTATTAACAAAAAGCTATTTGGAGTTTAATATAGCACAAACAGCTAGGATCATATGGTGACTAGAGACCCCAAGAATACCCTGGATAGAACCACTGACCCTCTGTAAGCCCCTAAGAGGGATTCAAACTTACAGCAATGAGGGGTTAGAGATTACCAGTACTAGTCAAAGACTATAACTACTCAGCCTAAGAGGTCCTCTCTATTACGATACAATATTATATTTCATATCAATGAAGTGTGAGGGACAAAAAAACTTATTCTTCTTACAGTATATACAGAAGAAACACTGAAAATCAATCTGAAAATAAGAAGTTGTTATAACAAGAGGGCCATGATGGCCCTATAAATGCTCACCAGGAGAAAAGGTCATTTGGAGATGAACATTGTTGAAGTTTTCTATACGAGTCCAAGTAAGATCAAGTGACCCATCTGGGCCTTTGTTATACCATGGCCATTATATGAACAGATTTAAAAGAGGTCCATTAGACAAAGCTAGATACCAAATATCTTAGCTCTAGGCCTTGTGGTTTCGGAGAAGATTTTTTTAATTTTCCTAAATAAAATAGAATAAACCCCAGGGCAGGGCTAATTTTGACCCCGGGGCCATAATTTGAACAAACTTGGTAGAGGTCCACTAGACAATGCCACATACAAAATATCTAAGCTCTAGGCCTTGCAGTTTCGGAGATTTTTTAATTTTTCCTATATAAGTCTATATAAATCAAGTGACCCCGGGGCGGGCTAATTTTGACCCTAGGGCAATAATTTGAACAAACCTGGAAGAGGTCCACTACACAATGCTACATACCAAATATCTTAGCTCTAAGCCTTGTGGTTTCGGAGAAGAAGATTTTTCAAATTTTCCTATATAAAATAGAATAAACCCCAGGGCAGGGATAATTTTGACCTAGGGGCCATAATTTGAACAAACTTGGTAGAGGTCCACTAGACAATGCCACATACAAAATATCTAAGCTCTAGGCCTTGCGGTTTTGGAAAAGAAGATTTTTTAAATTTTCCTATATAAGTCTATATAAATCAAGTGACCCCTGGGGCGGGGACAATTTTGACCCTAGGGCAATAATTTGAACAAACTTGGTAGAGGTCCACTAGACAATGCTACATACCAAATATCTTAGCTCTAGGCCTTGTGGTTTCGGAGGAGATTTTTTAAATTATCCTATATAAAATAGAATCAACCCCAGGGCAGGGCCAATTTTGACCCCGGGGCCATAATTTGAACAAACTTGGTAGAGGTCCACTAGACAATGCCACATACAAAATATCTAAGCTCTAGGCCTTGCGGTTTTGGAGAAGAAGATTTTTTAATTTTCCTATATAAGTCTATATAAATCAAGTGACCCCTGGGGCGGGGACAATTTTGACCCTAGGGCAATAATTTGAACAAACTTGGTAGAGGTCCACTAGACAATGCTACATACCAAATATCTTAGCTCTAGGCCTTGTGGTTTCGGAGGAGATTTTTTAAATTATCCTATATAAAATAGAATCAACCCCAGGGCAGGGCCAATTTTGACCCCGGGGCCATAATTTGAACAAACTTGGTAGAGGTCCACTAGACAATGCCACATACAAAATATCTAAGCTCTAGGCCTTGCGGTTTTGGAGAAGAAGATTTTTTAAATTTTCCTATATAAGTCTATATAAATCAAGTGACCCCCGGGGCGGGGCCAATTTTGACCCTAGCGCAATAATTTGAACAAACTTTGTAGAGTTCCATTAGACAATGCTACATACCAAATATCTCAGCTCTAGGCCCTGTGGTTTCGGACAAGAAGATTTTTTAATTTTTTTCTATTTGTTGCCATAGCAACATATTTAATTTTTTGAACAACTTTGAAAGGGGACCACCCAAGGATCATTCCAGCAAAGTTTGGTTTCAATCGGCATAGAGGTGTAGGAGGAGATGTTGTTTTAAGTAAATATTGACGCCCTCACGACGAACGATGGACACAGGGCGATCACAAAAGCTCACCTTGAGCACATTCGTGCTCTGGTGAGCTAAAAAGGTGGTCAGAACTTTGGTCACTAAGTAATGTTTTATTATACTAAACATACATTCTAGTCCTTAATCTGCAAACTATAAGAAAAGTATCAGCAATGTAAAAATATTCATTAAAGATCAGAAAATGATATGTAAAACCATAGTAAATCAATATTTCAAACAGTGGATCTCAGATTTGTCACCTGATCAACTTAACATATAACAGATCGACATCTGGAAATGGAGCATCAGTTAATCAAATTGATACAATGACTTAAATCATAGAAAATCACCATCGGTCATGAATATATAACTATACATGAAGTCTCTTACCATAAAAACTTGTAAGACTTTTTATAAAGCTTCTATACAGTCCACCTGAAACAACGACAAGGATAGTGATAACTATTTGAAACTTATTGTTTTATTGCTATGATTATACAAGCCAATGGCAAGTAAATGTGATGAATTAATTCATATCTACCACAAATAGTTCCTACATCAGTTTTTTTACATACAAAGAAATTAACAGAATCATCACTCATAGTATTATTTTACTACAAATGAGACTAGCTGTTCAAAATCAAAGAATTTACTAGCAGACAAATTTTGAATTGAAAAAAAAGCAATGGTCACTTTATATCATGACACATTTAATGTTGATTGAACTGTATTATGGAAAGTCTAAACTGTAGAATACTGCTGGTCATGAACATAAAAGGACAGTGGACTCTTTTTGGCTGTAACTACAGAACTTATCCTGTCCCATTGTTTTTTATATAATTATTTACTACACAGTTCACATGACTAAAATCTCTTAATTTTAACACTCAAAACAATAATCAGGTATTCTCTTCAAAATTTACAACTTGAGAGCAACTGGCTGTCAAAAGTTATTTGATATGACACGGTATGTGGAATTGACGCACCAGTAAATATCACATAGCAAACTTATGACAATTAACAATTTTTTTTATTTTGTTTACAACCTTATCTGTAATTAGACAAACATTAAGTAAATTTAGTTATATGAACATAATTAACCACATGCAGTAAAATGTTTGACTTTGGAAGGCTAGAACTCCAGTAAACTGGAAATGATTTCATCAGTATCATCAAATTTGAGCCAAACACAGTTCACTGTATACAATTAGATCCATACCGAATACACAAGCAAGACAATCTGTAAATATACCTGTAGTATTGGTCCGTTTCAATATCAGATTCACAGTGTTGTGTGAGTTCTCTTCTTTACAAACTTGACCTAAAACAATGATAAATACAGTAAAACCCCGATTATCCGAACTCAGATTATCCGAAAACCTGGTCTTATCCAAAATGAAATATGGGTCCCAATTTTTGCTCTATATATTTCAATGTAAATAAATCTCGATTATCCAAATCATCTAATCCCAAAACCATGGCTTATCCGAAGTGATAAACAGGTCCCCACAATCATTCAAACATGTATTTTCACACCTGTTATTAAAAGTCGACAATTAACTCTGACCAATCAGACTAGTTTATTGTAGGATTTCTTAAACTCGGTTAGGTCATTCATCTTTAATTTTTCGCATGACTTATCATAATTTGACTTCAATAAGCAACTAACGTTAAAAATGTTCACTTTATTTTTCGAAGTATGTTAAATTGACAAACAAAGCACTTGACCAATATAGATTACCGACACTCGATTTCAAAATCATTTCATTTACGGAAAATGAATATATACACGATAAGCAAAGATATCTTAGGACGACAACGTTTTGTGTGACGTTTGTAAGTGTTTGTGACTGTATTTCATGATTTCATTTTATCAATGGATTATCGTGCTTTGTAACATGACATGTGCTACCGTTTGAGTATTCATGATTTGTACTCATAGTTTCACTTTGGGATCCTCCTGACTTTATGAATGTATAATGTTCATACAAAGTACATTTGTTTTTACATTAAAGTAAACATTCACATGGTTATCTTAAAATGTTTTTTCGTCAATAAAATATGAATATAAATAACACATTAATTTTGTTGTTATTGTATCTATACGTGTACGCCATATATTTGAAGGTGATTTCCCTTTATTTTCATACAACTGTTTAGATTTTCTTACCCTGGATTATCCGAAACCCCAGATTATTCAAAGTAATTTTTCGGTCCCGACGATTTCGGATAATCAGGGTTTTACCGTATATAATTAAGAATTTTTTAAAGGAACTGAACAAAACAGACCTTTATTTAAGATGTTTACATAAAAAGATCTGTCTCATTAAATTGATAACATAAACATACATTAAATCAAAGTACTGAAAGTATTGTCGGAACTTGATTTTTTTCCATATGAGACAAGTCACAGGTGTTGCTCGCAACACAACAATGACTGTTAGGAGAAATCCTAAATTAGGAAATGTGCAATCAATGGATGTTCATCATGCTTAGGTATTATCATACACTATCTCAATATTGCCATCTATTTTTGTACATATTCTAATATCCATATGCCAAATTTCACCAACCTAGCATGAAGGTTATCTACGTTATCAGATGTTTGAGTTTTTTTTCATGTAGCCCATTATCCAGCCAAAAATTTTCCAAATCCATCGGTACCAAAATTAGCATTGTTACTGCCATAGTTACTGTTATAATATATACCGAAAAGCTCTTCAAAACACACCTTTTAATAATATATCTTGATGACGACCGAATATCAGCCATAAGACACAATTTATGATTAGTACAATACACAATAATGCTACATGACATTAAAGACAAAAGCATACTCTTTAAATAGCAGCATTCAGTGCAGGTGCCAGTTATTAAACCAAGAATTGTGAACAGTTCGACATTTTCTTTTTTCTTTTTATTGTTGGTCAGCATTCATTCACTTTTTTCTGATGCATATTGATAATAATGTTTATTTAACTTCATGTAGAACAACATTTAAGTATACGGTCAGGTTTGGTACGTGGTATTGGGCCGTTTTTGAAGTGGACCGTTTTGACACGCATTCTTAGGAAATGATCCGTTATACGGCAACATTTACCGATCTTGCTATGGAATATACCGACATTGCACGATTTTGCTGAGTTCCAGTAGTTCTGTCTTAACACCAAAATACCATTCACACACTGAATCGACATAATAATTGCGATCAATTGATAGCTTATTTCTTTGCAAATTTATGTGTACCGCCATTCTGTTCTCTGCATTTTGATGGGAAAACCTCACATTCTATTTTTAGAATTTATCGAACTAGCTCTAGCCGATAGTATCGATCGATACGCGTTATGGATATAAAGCATTTACATTTACACATCATGTCAAAAAGTCACATATAACACACACAACAATAGTAGATTAATGCAAATGCATGCATACGTCTGTAGAGAAATTACTGACCTATTGAGCGAAAGCTGAAAGTAGAACTATTTTACACTAAACTAGTTGGTTTCCGTCCCCAATCTTACAGCGCACAATAGAGTGAGAACGGGAACTATGACAGTTATGGAGCCCACAGCATTTTAGTAAGTCATCGATAGCAAAGGAACTTGATTGAAAATCAAGTTCCAAAAACTGCTTCATCACAATTAAAACTTTATGTTATAATAGAGGCTCACAGAGAAGACTGGGCATGTCCAACTGTGTCACCTATTCAAATAAAGTCATTACTTAATTACTTTTTTACTTACTTGCTTACTTACTTACTAGTTAATACTTCATATTATATTATAAAACATACATGTAATACCTACCTGCTCATAATTCATACTTTACTTAATTAATGTTAAATCAGGCTTAATCAAATGGTTTTGACTTTTCCTTACCTGTAATTGTTCTTGTGTATCCTTTCAATACTGAATTTTGATCCATTTTACATGGAAATCTAGAAGTTACAATTTTCTTCTTTTCAAACCTGGTAGAACTTAAAAAAATCATTTTTATCATTTCATATACTTGTCAACTATATAAATATGAGATAAAATAGGAATATTTTAGAAATTTTGCTTCATGTAATTGCTAAAAAGAGACAGATTATTTATTGATAATGTAGCATAATCAGTCACATACCGGTATACAGTATTTCAACAAAGCAATTATAGTTTTATGGGTATGAAGTTGAAAATATTGAAAGAAAAGACATTTGTGACTGTTACACTTTTAAATTCTCATTATTTGTCAAGATCCATTGAAATGAATGAAATGCAGTTGATGATTAGAAATAAACATACAGGAACAATAAAACAGTTGTTTTTCCTTCACTTCAGAAAAGTTATAAATTGGTCAATAGTCAGGTCTGCTATAAATATGTATTTTATGCGATCCTCAGTAAGCATGTAAGCAGAATTCTTCAATCTTATACCAATGATACTAAGTAAAGTGACACATGAGGGAAGTTTGTCACTTAAAACAAGCATATATTTACATAGTGTAAATATATCAAAACTGTCAATCAGGAATAAGAATCTTACCTTATTCAGCCAAAGTTAACAACAAATTAATAGTGCTCTTCACACAAACTAGTTTAAACAATGTTTCATACCTGTGAAGAAAGATTTGTGTGACTATTTCACTTATTTCGCAAATTTCCATTAAAGGCTGAAACAAGCATTCCGTCTTGTGAAAATACATTGGTTGAATAGCCGGTATTTCTAGGTCTACATAGTCAACTCTCATCTGGTCAGCTGTAACAAACATAAAAAATAACAAGATGTATTTTTAAAATGCAATGCCCATTCCAAGGGACCTTTGACCTGAAAATGCACAGGTCCTGTAGTGGTTGTCATGATTTACCAACATTTGAAGTTTGATGACTGTAGGTGGAAGTGTTCTGATTTTATAGGATAAACAAAGGACCATAAATTCTCCAAAAATAGTCCAATCACAAAACCCGGAATACATTTGCTGGGTTCTTGAGAGAGTATTTCTCCATCTATATTACATATGCACATAATAAAACAAGAGGCCCATAATGGTCCTATCCCTGCTTACCAGAAACAAGAGGGCTAAGATGGCCCTACCTCGCTCACCTGAGAACAAAGACACTATAATTAATGACCATGTAATACAGTTTTTATCTCCTATAATCCGTTTTAAAATAGATTTTGATCAAAACCAACTCTAATTTTCATGAATACTGGATGCAGGGAAATGTACATTCTGTGTTAATATGATTATGATTATATGTTCAGGATTGGTGAAGAATTGAAGGCGCTAGAGTGTAAACAAGCTGAAATATAGCAAATTTTCTATTCCAAGGACCCATAGAGTCATGGTCCGATTTCACCCATAACTTGACCTTTAGGTTATACACATTCACTGAAAATATGATCAGGATTGGTGAAGAAATGAAGGTGCTAGAGTGTAAACAAACTCAAATATATAGCAAATTTTAAAAGTCATGGGCCCATTTAGGGCTGTCGCGATATGGTCGTGTATCGGTACAGTGCTGAACGATATGCATATTGTATCGTAAGGTCCTGTATCGGCCGTATCACATTTTTTTTACTTTTACATTAAAAACTCCTATAGAATGTTTAACAACTGAACTAGATTTACAAATTTTCACTCATTTTATTGTTGACAATGCTTTCTCAACTCCATATTCTATATTTAAAGACATTAGCGGTGTGAGGTAAAGCTAGACAATGGATTCAATTCTAATATTTTGCAAACAAGATATTGACCTATGAATTTTATTAATTTATCAAACAATCTTTTAGAACTTTTCAAAATTTTTAATAAGGAACAGATTTTCTAATTTTCCGTAACATAGATCAGGCATTTAAATTTTCAGACACATGTACAAATATTCAAACAGCTGGTTTGAGTGCCAGCTAGCTTTACCTATAAAGTGTGTAAACATTGCCGTCGACTGCACTAACAACCTGTAATTACTGAAAAAATGGCACCAAGTAACTTTAAAACGCCATCAAGTAATTTGGCAACGTTTTGGTATGCGGTTTGATGAAACAAAGAATCATGTAACAGTCTGTAAGAAATGTCACTGCGATCTGTATTGTGGTGGGACTAGCAACCTTAGAACACATATGTCTCCTAATCATAACACCCAAGACTGAAGTTGAAGGTTTCAAAAAATTATTATTAACTTAGTACTGTTTTTTCAATAATCATAAAACCTGATTCTAGATCTTTAAACAATTTTATCTGGCTAATAGTCGGAATTCTGTATGAATTCCAATTTTCCGGTACTGGTTGTGTTTTTACGTCAGGGGATACAATGCATTGCGAGAAACAGAAGAAATAATTAAAAATTATATATAATTTAACCAAAACCAACTAAACATTTGTGAACCAAATCGATGGCTTCAAGTGCAAGACAATTTTGGTTTGATACCTTTTTAACAGGTAATTAAGATGTTCTAGCACCAAGCAAGTGTGCAAAGTTCCAAACAACACTTTGTTATAACGTATTTCATTACGTCGAAACACTTTTGTATCATATTGTAGATATCGCATATTGCTAGTACCGTTTCGCAATAAGTATCGTATCGGCTGAGATCTGTATCGGGACAGCCCTAGGCACATTACTCTTGAAATCTAATCCGGTTCTGCCCATAAGCGAACTTGTCCAAGATCTTTTGATCATACACATTTATTAAAATATGATTAGAATTGGTGAATAAATGAAGGCGCTAGAGTGTAAACAAGCTAAATATAGCAAATTTTCTAAGTCAAGGGCACATAACTCTTGAAGTCCTTGTCCCATTTTGCCCATAATCGAACTTAGCCGAGACATTGTGGCCATACACATTGTGACTATTACTATATATATATTGATTTAGATTGGTTAAGCGCTGTGGATAATAGAGTGTAAACAAACTAATTGTGGAGAGACGATGGACACCCAACGCAAGACTTTCATCGATCCTACATGTAAAAGCTCACCTTATCAATCTGGTGAGCTATAAAGGATCATTAGAGAAGAACATTTTTTACTTTTTTCCTGTAAGAATGTATATAAAGCAAGTGACCCCGCGGCAGGGCCAATTTGGACCTCGGGGCAATAATTTGAACAAATTTGAGTTCCATAAGACAATGCTTCAATAACAAAGTTCCATAAAGGTATAAAATCCCTTGACAAAAGTTGCATCTCTATTATATTTATATATGCATAAATAAACAAAGGGAAATAAATCAACCAATCACAAAAAGAATCCAATCACAATACACAGAATATATGTGCAGGGGTTCTTTGGTTAGTCAAACAATAAGTCTGTGAAAGTTTCCTCAAAATCCGATCAGAAATTAAGTAGTATTACAGAAAAAATGTAGGAATTTTTTAAAACACAATAACCCTGCAACCTTGATCTTTGACCTTCTGACCTGAAAAATGCACAGGTCCTGTTGAGTTTGTCATGAGGTACCTGAATACGAAGTTTGATGATTGTAGGTGGAAGTGTTTTAATTTATATTATATGCAAGGTTAAACGTTGGTTCAAACAAACAGACAGACAAACAGACAGGCCAAAAACAATATGCCCTGAGATTATCGATACAAGGGCATAAAAACGTGAATTTTAAAGAGTTTAATTATACTATAATTGACTTGATTAGAAATTAATTCAAATTATTGTTAATGTTTTATTTCATAGCGACTATAAGACAATAAGATAAAACTACATAATTTATAAAAGTTACAGACAGTAACATAAATCAGGCAGTATTTAAACCAATGCAGTTTCAGCATTTTACAACAAATCCAAACTCACATTGAATAATCAGTAAAAGAAGGACGAAGAATATGTGTAGTCGACTCCTAAGAAAATTACAAATTTAAATGCAGGTCCAGTAGTATGCCTAAATAACCCAACCTATCCGGGACTGTTTAAGGCCTAAGGAACAGTACACCCACTTACCCAAAAAGCCCCAACGTTCGACCTACCTACCCTATTTGTTATGAGCATGTAACCAGAAACAAACGTTTTCACGTCTTATAGCGAAGTTTTAAATTTTCATTTTCTCTAACCATTCTTTTTTAAACAGTGTTGTTGAGACAAATTCAGCTTCATAGAATATTTTTGTATTCTTTTAACATAAGTTTAACATTACCCATAGACATTTCTTCATCAGCCACAACAGTCTCATTCGATTCATTTTCATCACTGAGTGGCATCAAACTACCAGCAGAGTTAACACTCATCTGATCACTTTCAGGTAATTCAATGTTTTCATCACATGCCCTTTTCGATTTTTCTTTATCATCAAGATATGCTTCCGGTATGATTAGCATTTTTTCAGACTTTGTTGGTATTTGATTGGAACAAGTCAGCACAGTGTCCAATTTTGCCACATCAGATTGGTGATTTTCCCTGGATAACATCTCTTTCACATGACGAAACAAATATATAGCTTTGACCCACTCATTTTCAGTTTTTCTGTGTGGGTGTAAATCAGCAGGAGAAGGCAAATCAACTGAAATGAACATTGAAATACTTTTCTCCAAAATATTAAAACTTTTAATCTTCTGTTTGTCTCCAAATAGAAAATAACATTACTGTCGAGTCACACACATTGTTCAAGTGTCACACAAAGTTTCAGCCTGAATCACATTCACACAGTAAATATCTATGTCATAATGATACAGTTAAAAAATCTGGTGATTTTGAATTATTGTATGCCTTGTCACAAGCTACCAGTGATCTCTGAAAAGTCTTTAAATACCAATGTATTGGGAACTGCCATCCCCATACAGTCCTTTGCAAGACCTCAGCTTTATAAGCCACACATATAGAACTTTCTGACCCTTAATTGACAGCTATGCAATTACGTGTTCAAATGCAAGAAATATGTATACAATTTTTCATTTAGATTTATAAATGTAAACAAAGAATTGCTCAAAGGTTAGAGTATAACAAAGGGCTCTCCTCCGACCCTTAAAATGGCATTTTGACTCTTGAAAATAGCAAAATAAGGTTTTTGACTCTTGAGAATTGTAACTAAAGTGTCAAATTTACTATTACCGGTATATTAGTAGGAAATTGTGTTGACTCTTGAAATTTCTATCAGCTAAGGGTCATTTTGACCCCCAACTTTTGAAGTCTAGGGAGCACCCTGTTAAATAATCATTTATGTAAAATTAATATAAAATATCATTTCATAAATAATAAATAATGTGTATTCTTACAGCAAACAATATCAACCAAATGTAAACCAACCTGTGTCTTCAGTAAGTGCCACACTACTTAAAACAACCATCTTCTGTCTTTCTTCGCAGGAGGAAGACAAGCCCTTGTTGTCTAATAAACACAATGTATATATATAATAATAATTATAATAATGTTATTCAGATTGACTTAAACAACATCACTGCATTAAGCACAATAAACATCATAAACAAAATTAAATACAAAGAAAATACATATTTTTTTGTTACTCAAATTTTTTTTACAATTAAGGATTAAAATATGATGAACAACCAGTTTATATTGGATGAAGGCCAGGTATTCTGGTATGGTTAAAAAACGGAAAGTACTTTTTAACTGAACAGGAGCAAACAGATAACAAAAACAAAAAAATCAACTTGAAAACCTAAAAAGAAGAAAAGTAGGGGCCATTTTGATGGGTCAGTCAGACCACTACAAACAAAGATTTTTTTATTTTCAGCCTAGTCAACATGATTTAGTATGAAAATCAGAACTATTCTGGACTTATCAACGTCAAATCTTAATCACATTTTGTTGCTCAGACTTGGTCTAAGAGAGTGTAGGTCATCATATGCCCCCAGACATTTGCCCCCCCCCATGAAAAAATGGGCATGTGGATGTTTGCCCCCAGTGCTTATTTCTAAGAGGACTTTTATTTCTTAACATTGTTCAACTATGGTAAATCCACCAAAGTCAGTCCTGCCTGTTGCACATGTGTAAATTGACCATATTGCGAATATACTCCTTATGGAGGGATGCAATTACTCAAGATGATCACAGATGATGATGACATTTGGCCACAGTGCTTATTTTTAAGTGGACATTTGCCCCCAATGCTTATTTCTTGGTGTCAGAACACTTGCCCCCAGTGTTCATTTTTCAAGTAATTTTTAAAACCAATGTAATATATATTTGTTTTCTTTGGGGACAAATGTCGGGATTGTCCACTTGAAAAATAAGCACTGGGGGCAAGTGTCCTACCACAGGAGCCTGTTATTCAATCAAAAAAAATTTATACTCAATAAAAAATTACCTACGTATAGAAAAAAATGTCTGTCTGTCTCTCTCTGTCTGTCTGTCTCTCTCTGTCTTTGATACATTCATTTTTGTGGGATGTGTAGTTCAGAAGGAAATATGGCGAATTTCTTTCACGAATACCGGTAATTGTAACAAAAACAAAATGAAAGTTGAAAGTGAAACATATTGAAGGTGCAAAAAAATGTTTTAAGTTCGGAAAACGTTTTGACAAGAGAAACATTTTAAGAGTAATGTTCACTACAGTAGGCCTAACATAAGATATTAATTTGATACAACATTGTAGTGTTATAGAAGAAGTCTAGCCCTACTCATTCGGCTTTCCGGTTGGCCGATTTTCGTGAACGAATTCGGAAGGGCCATCCTCTCAGACTGTGCGGGACGGAGCCAAGTCGAAAAATGTCTCGCCGTCACAAAGCAGTCTAATTAGTTGGACTAAGAAGAAGTCATAATCAGCAATAGACCAATCTAGAATATACCAGTAACCTTGTAGTGAGCGAATTTGTTGCGATTTCTAGTCCGTAGACGACGCAATATCTATGTCCGAAAACTGATCAACTTTTTTTAAATTCAGTATAAGTTGAGAATACCTTTGTTACCCTCAAAATATGTTCCGGAAATGTGTGTTTATCTAACGGACACTAAATTCCTAAAAATCCCAGCGAATACGTCATCATTTAAGGACAAAATAATGACAGCGTTATAAATGACTTGGTTTTTCCAAACTAACTGCAATATTTATTTATAGCAGTCGTCGTTCATAGCGTGACGTCACTACGTTTGTCTAAGTGCATAGCGCTAACGTAAACTGGTTCCCGTTGACTTGTGTGTACAAAGCCTTTGGTGCACTGCATCATGGAACGGGAACCAGTTAAGCGCTACCGTAGTGTTAAACTGGTTCCCGTTCCATGATGCAGTGCACCAAAGGCTTTGTACACACAAGTCAACGGGTACCAGTTTACCGTAGTGTACACGAGAAGGGAACGAACTAAACTACTGACGAGTTAACTGACCATATAGTCAAGTCAAAATACTTTTATTCGCTCATTTCATGATACATTGAGGTACACAATTGACATTTTAGTTTAGGCTCTTTGACATTGTTAGAAAGTAGTCATACTAGCATGCAGAAAATTAACATAAACAGATAAACAAGTATAAAACATAATACGATAGTAGAGTGCATTGGATTGAGATTCTTTACACGAAAAGATAGACAAAGAGGAAAAACACTGACGACATACACAAAGAAGAATTATCGGAATGACGATATAAACAAAGAAGGATCAACAGACCATGTAGAATTAGACGGGTAAAGGTGGAGAATATAAACTACCCGATGTAGTGTTATAATTAGGAAAATATGAAAAGACATTGCAAAATATCATATATTTATTTTTGAAGCACAGTTTCGGTCATTTAGTTTGTTAATTATGAATCCATTAAAATTTTATTTACTTAAATAAATTACAGTTGTTTGAAATACAATTAATGCTTCAGAAAATAGTGTTTGATGAGTTTAATTGTTTACTTATTTCTGATACAAACAAATTGTTTTGTTTGTCTATTTGATTAATTTAATTGACATAATTTACAACTGTTGAAATGATAGCGATAATTATATCGAATTCCAGTTTACAGTGCTCAACTAAATACATCTCGTGTACAAAAGTAACTTTTATTTGTCTTTGTGGTCAGTTAATTTCATTGAAGATTGAATATAGATATATGCAGTGACCAAATTTTATAGATGTATATCGTCAGTGTTTTTCCTCTTTATCTATGTGGTAAGTAAATTTAACTGACCAGTTGAATATAGAGCGATTATTGATGCGTTAAAGTGCGGTTGAATTTATCGTCAAATTGTGTCAGTATACTCGAGCTAGTCTTATATTCTATATGGTCTGTTGACGCTTCTTTCGTTGTGTATGTCGTCAGTGTTTTTCACTGTATGTCTATATGGTCAGTTAATTTCATTTACCAGTTGAATATAAAGTTTCTAATGCATTACCAATAAATTAAAACAATGCATTATTTAACCATGCCGTATGTCAGTCATTAATTTACGTTTGTAATATAACTTCATGCTTGAACGTCTTATTTTTTTATTATTTGATAACGTTATTACTTTCCTAAATATTTGATGCTAATAATCATTGTATTCATCAAATAAATAATAGCTCTATATTTAGATGTTGATTTGTACTAAAATCCTGTTTCATAGGTCAAATGAAATGCTGGTATACTATGTATTGACTAAATTTACATTTATTTTTGTACTGACCAGTTGAATATAGGAGGGGGGACACTTATATAGTAGCTATTCAATGTCTTTAAATTATCGTTGAATTTATTGTCATATTTCGGTCTTTATCTATGTGGTCAGTGTTTTTCCTCTTTGTCTATATGGTCAGTTAAATTTACTGACCAGTTGAATACAGAGTGATTATCGGTGCGTTAGATAATCGTTGGATTTATTGTCATATTTCGTCTGTATATACTCCCGTGTTATTCTATATGGTCTGTTGATCCTTCTTTATCTATGTGGTCAGTGATTTTCATCTTTGTCTATATGGTCAGTTAAATCTACTGACCAGATGAATACATAGTTCCCACATAAACTGGTTCCCGTTCCATGATGCAGTGCACCAAAGGAACAGGTACGGTCTAAAATTTCCAGCGTTCTGATTGGTCAACCCGTTTTAGCTATTTCATTGGTTGCTGTTCATTCGAGAAACATCGGGGATTTCCGTACATCTGATAAATGTACGCGGAGATGTTAGTGCTAATGTTTGAATACCTCATGGATACCCTTTATTCAAAATAAAAAGATATATAGATGCTAGAAGTTACTATGTGAATATTCGTTACAGTATAGTCATATAATATATCAAAGATACATATCTTGAAAATATCAATTAATGCCTTGATTTATTTTTTTTATTGTTGTTTCTTTTTTAAAAAATCATATGTATAAATATATGCATAGTTCGGTCTAATAAATATTAATTCCTTTAAAACATACGTTTCTTTATTTACAATTAAAATATATATCTTATATACAAAATGTATATCAGTATATGTCAATTGTGACGTTTTAAGTAATTCTTTTGTAACTTAATTTCTTTTCGTTAACATCTGACTTAACAGAACTGAATTAAATTAGGAGTAATTAAGATTATGATCTATGCTGTATATTGTAAATTTAACATTGTATCAGGCACAAGTGCTAAAGAATATATTGACCCCCTTCGGTGAAATGATTCATAAAATATTTCTCCCTTATAAGGGTCCAGGAAGTGAGACGGTCGTGTTACGTAATATTGCATAACAACTTCTTAATTGGCTACTTATCTTGATTTTATCGATACATGTATTGAAATTGAGACAATGATATGTACTGGTCAGTTGATGATCAACTATACTGTTTGCATTAATTAATTTTAAAACACGTAGTCCAGAATCAGATTGGGCACGACTTTTAAATTTATTATTAGCATCGCATATTTATATGAATTTTATAAGAGTATAAAATCTGGTTGTAACACTCAAAAAGTTGCAATTGTGTACGGTGATTAAAGTTATTTGACAGTTCATAATAAAAATTACAAAAATCTACATAAGTGAAAAAAAAATTCCCACACGGACCGTGATCTAGTACTCGATTTTAAAAATATTTCTTAAATATATTTTTTAAGGGTCGGTATTCTATTTCAAAATACATTTAAGTACGCTGTGTGTATTTAAATGCTACTTAATTAAGTGTTACAACGACCAAGATAAAAAAATAACTATCCAGTTCCCTAATCGTTATCTATTATTTACACTACGCGCGAAATGTGCATCGATAATGCAAAGTCTCGCGAGATCCCCGGGCAGAATTCTGCCCGGATTCCAATCGAAATTGACCAATCAGCGTCCTGGAAATTTTAGGCCGTACCTGTTGGCTTTGTACACACAAGTCAACGGGAACCAGTTTAAGTTCCCACATCTACAACATTTACCTCCCTTGGCGGCCATCTTGCTTGGCAAATTCAACCAGCACTAATAGAAGATATTTATATTTTTGTTTTGATAATTCTAAATATATAATATTTATATGTGACAACTACATTTTCTTAAACCTGATGTGATTATGGCCTTAACAACTTCATGATTAAGTTATCTTTTATACATTAAGTTGTTTAATAACCAATTTTCTGATTTTTTCTATTAAGCGCATAAGAAATTTGCCAAGCAAGATGGCCGCCAAGGGAGGTAAATATTGTAGATATGGGAACAGAGTGATTATCGGTGCGTTAAATAATCGTTGAATTTATTGTCATATTTCGTCTGTATATACTCCCGTGTTATTCTATATGGTCTGTTGATCCTTCTTTATCTATGTGGTCAGTGTTTTTCCTCTTTGTCTATATGGTCAGTTAAATTTACTGACCAGTTGAATACAGAGTGATTATCGGTGCGTTAAATAATCGTTGAATTTATTGTCATATTTCGTCTGTATATACTCCAGTGTTATTCTATATGGTCTGTTGATCCTTCTTTATCTATGTGGTCATACTGACCAGTTGAATACAGAGTGATTATAGGTGCGTTAAATAATCGTTGAATTTATGTCATATTTCGTCTGTATATACTCCAGTGTTATTCTATATGGTCTGTTGATCCTTCTTTATGAATGTGGTCAGTGTTTTTCCTCTTTGTCTATATGGTCAGTTAAATTTACTGACCAGTTGAATACAGAGTGATTATCGGTGTGTTAAATTAGCGATGAATTTATCGTCGTATTTTATCCGTAATACTCTAGTGTTATTCTATATGGTCTGTTGATCCCTCTTTATCCATGTGGTCAGTGTTTTCCCTCTTTGTCTATATTGTCGGTTAAATTTCACTGACCAGTTGAATATAGAGTGGTTTTAATATCGATACGATACATTATAATTTCTTTCAGTAATTAAATTATTATCATATTATTCATTATAATATTTTTGTTCAGTCTGCACAGAAATGTGCATTAATTTGTACCAATTTAATTCTCATTGATAATATGTATATTTCGATTGCATATCCCTCTCACGTACATGTAATTTTTTGTCAGATGAAATTTGTTATGTTTAATTTCATATGAGCATCTACTTATCGCATCCGCCCATAATTATATCATAACCCAATACACACGTCAATAATCAATTCAGTTGTGTAATAACTGAATTATATGAATACATTATAAGTATTTATTTCAATTATACATACGTAAATTAACAAAAAGTTGTTTACAAATATCCCTTTTCACAATTTTGAAATATACAATCTAATATAACCGTTAGTATAATTTTACGCCAGCTTAATTGATACGGACTGTTGATCCTTCTTTGTTTATATCGTCAGTGTTTTCCGATAATCCCTCTTTGTGTATATGTCGTCAGTGTTTTTCCTCTTAATCTATATGGTCAGTTAAACTCGTTAGCAGTTTAGTGCGACCCATTGAGTAGTGAACGGAATGAACTGGTTCCCGTTGACTTTGTAGACAGCAACAAGGAATGGGAACCAGGTTATTCGCCGGTGTAGCATAAAATTTTGACCCCGTTGAAAAATGAGCCCAGGGGTCATTTGTCAACGTTGAAAATCGACCCCGACAGGTTTTCAACGTTAAATTTTAATGTTAATTTTTTATCAATCCTGGGGTCAATTTTTAACGATAACTAAAACTCTAGACAAACACCAGAGATCGACTGTACAGTACGAATATGAGAATTAGTTCTGCAGGTGCGTAGCTCTCGTAAAACACTGTTTCACGGTCTATATATACATTTTGTCGTCCTAAGCGCCCTTTTGCTCTTGTCTATATGCGACATCATGTCGATTTTTTGGCATTTTGTTTCAAACTTCTTTAACTGTTATTTGAGATGCGTTTATTAAACAAAGTTACAAGACAAAAATAAAATTAATCTTTTAGCTTGGTTATTAATCAAACAGTGAGTATTCAATTAAGGATAATAAACGGACCCTAATACAAAATAAATGTCTATGAATAAAGTTAGAAGAATTTGATCCTTGTAACATAATTAATTAAATATTATCTTTGAAACATACAACATTCTGGAATGTTAGGCCTGGAACAGTTAATTAAATTGACTTTGTATCATAAAGGGAGGTAATATTGATAACTACGTAGTTCTCTCCCTTTTCTATGATTGTATAGCATTTGTAATTGTATGTTTACAAATTCCAAAATCACACTATCAAAAAAGCTTGTAGTGAATGTTTTACAAATTATTCATTCTAAAAGTATGTAATGGTTGATAAGGTTTGCTTGTACTAGGTTCTGTGATCCATTATGTCTAAAACGGTCAATTTTACATTTAGCGATGCAACGCGTCATCGGGCACTACAAGTGTTTTTAAATCCACGTAAATGGAGTTTTGGGACTTATTTTGTTACTGGAACAGGACAAATCGAATACATATATGATTGGTGCCGAAACGGAGACAGTTTATCCAGAGCCTTGCCCAGTTTAAGTTAGTTTTCTTGGAAGTCGCACCGGATAAACTCTCAATCTCGGCACCATGCAACCATGCATTCTCAATATGCCGCAAAACTCTTGTTTCAGTTTTGGATGATGGTATTTCAATGTTTCATGCAATTTGTCAGCTTTTCAAATAAAATGAAAATTTCGGTGTCTGACCCCATCAATACACAACGAAAGAACCTCTTTAAGATCGTGTAAATACGAAATTCAAATTACCTATAGAGTTTTATGAATAGAAATCGTGAGATAACTTACATTATATAATTATTTACTGTAATGGATGGTTTTCAACGCTGAAAATAACTCTAACAAAGGTTGATCATTTTTTAATGAGGGCCAGATTTTCACGCGTAATTGGGTCATTTTTAACGGTATGGGTCAATATTTAACGTTGAAAATTGATCAATAATCAAAATTTTATGCTACACCGGCCCTAGTCAGATAATCAAGAGAAAAAGAAACGATTCCAACCCTAGGGTTTATTTTTTTATTTCTTAATCGATTTTTTATTTCATATATCTTATCAGAAAAGATGTTTTTGATCGAGTGGAACTTCACCTATTTTTCGACAAAAATTACCGCTTATTTTTAGGTTCGAATTCCACGGCCCTAGGGTATAATTTTTTTATAATTCAAATTATTTCTATTTTTATTTTTCACGATAAAGATAAAGCTCTCAGCTTTTAAAAAATGCTAACCCTATGAAAGTTGGTTGAGAATAAATATATGTCTTAGTATACTTTAAACTGTTTGCACGAAGTTTTTATAAAAAAATCGCAAATATATTTTAATATTTTGATAAAAACGTTATCGATTGTAGAGTGCTTTGGTCGAAATCCAGCTTGGTTGCAACTGAGTAAGGAATTTGATTCAATGAATTCCGTTAACCTTGTCTTCAAAATTGATGTATTGAGTAATTTACCGATGCAACTTAACAGAGTGATTGGGCGATAGTTTTCTGATGATTTAATGTCTCCCTTCTTCCCATATATCTATATAATGAAACCCGACAATCAAGCATCCGGTATAACTCCGTTATTAAAAACGCAATATAAAATACTTGAAAAATGAGGGAGGTAGAGACGGCATACAATGTTTAAGATATTCGTTAGAGATACTATCAAGACCAGTTGCTTTACCGTTTTTCAATTTATTTATAGCTCTAATTATTTCTTGTTCACTTATAGCTGCATTAAGGTCATCCTCTATATCAAGATTCGGAAAATCAGTATCCACAGATTCACTATGGACGTCAGAAGTTGCATTTGAATCCTTGAAAAAGTCAAAAAGTATTGGTAAATCTGCACATTTTTATTACTTTTTTTTGTTTAATAGACTATAAGCTATTTATATAATTTCAGTTTGCTTTCCCGTGGCGCTATTTTTCCCTGAATGTTTACCGTCGCGCGCGAATAAAAATCCGGAACTAGACGATGCGTCGTGTTAGCTTGATGACGCAAACGCTATTTATAGAATGACAATTTACGGAAAACATCCCTTTCGAGATTTAATATGAATTTCCCGGGTTACCACACTTCTACGATGATCACGGGTGTATGACATGAAAGCGAACATTGTTACTACAATTGTTGTTTGATAACGATTTTGCTTCAAAATTTAATTTGTTTTTGTGACAAGTTTTTTTTTCATTTTCGGACATTATAATTGCAGTCATGAATCTTTCGTTTTTCGAAAACAGTCGTTCAATTTTGTTATAACGTCAATTATTCAATGTAAACCGTATCACGTATCATTTCTTATGCCTGGATCACATATTCACGGAAAGGACCACGGAAGAGCTACGAATTAGTTCCGTGGCTAACCGTTATGGTCAGTAGCTCTCCGTAATGGAAACGTAATCAACTGTAGTAGTCCGTATATATCCGTAGCGATCCGTAGTGATCCGTCACAATTTTTGAACATGCACAAAATTTCGCCACGGATCAAACAACCGTAGCGTATCCGTACTAGTCCGTATTAGTCCGTACTGATCCGTTCTGGCCCGTAGCAAAACCGTATCAGTCCGTAGCTCTCCGTAGGCGCGTAGTTGTCACGGTCTGCCACGGTTTGATAAGGTGAGCTACGTGTTGGTACGATTCAGCTACGGAATAGCTACGGTTCTAATACGGAATTATACGGATTTGCAACGGAAGGCTACGGAGAGCAACGGGTTTACTACGATGAACTACGGAAAGACACGGATTCGCACGATCTTCCACATTTTATTACGGAGCAATACGTTTCAGAACGGATTGATACGGTCCACAACGGTTTGCTACGAATAAATTCAGAATTCTGTGTGTTTAAACATGGGTTTAACTAAGTTTTCTTATAAGACCCAACGTATTTGCGTTTCGTTATTATGATCATAATCATGGACCATCAACAAAAGGTGTTTGCAATAAATTGGCTACAGTTGGATATTGATATTGCACAAAATGCGGAAGCTCGAGCTTCTTGATGACATACGTAGAGGCCAGTACGAGGCTCTTATGCATCAACGCTTTGTTGAGGATCTGGCTGGATACAAGAACTTCCTCTACGCCGATAGCCTGTGATTTTACATTTTAGAACATAATGTCAATATAAAATATGAGCACAGACAAACGTTTCTCTTCGTGTGTTTTACTTTTATTTCAAATATTTTGTATTCAAAATGATCTCCTGAATTGACCATAAGTACGTGTAAGGATCTTCTCTGGAAACGGCATGTTGTAATGTCGGCTGACATACGTAGAACTTCGTATTTCCACATGCATGCACGTTTCCAGATTTTCTGTAGTTGTAATTTCACTACTATTGGTCAATACTAGAGTTATAGTTAATGGAACCAAGAACTTAAATATTATTTTTGTTTTGAGCTCCGCTGTATCATAACCCCATGCTGGTATTGTTTGTTTGACGGATGTCGTGTCTTATTATTTGATTTCCTTCTTTTTCACTTATCTTTGCTCCTTGGTTGGTTCCCAATTTTCCGTGTGGTTGACATTTGGTTCATTTTCACTTTCCCCATTTTACCAGTTACTTAATATTTTTTGCATCAGAATATACACATTACATGTTGCCCTTAGCGTTGTCTTATGTCGATATATCCTTTTTGAGTTTGAGGTTGGCATAATTGTATCATTTCATTCTTGTACTACTCTTTGTTAGTTGCTTATTTTCTTTCCTTGTATATTTTTTTCGGATGTAGTTCCTACTTTCATCGTGTTATGTGTTTAATGCTGTCAGTCGACGCATTACCCATGCCTTTTTCCTAAACTTGCTTTCCTCCGATTTGTTGTTTAGCGTTATTTGATATCATTATAAAGACGATTCCCCTTTCAAAGTGATCATTTTCTGTCAGACATTGTAATAAAGTTTGTCTTGTAAAGCACGACTTTCAAAATAAAGTATTTTTCAAAGTTAATGTGTCTATACATTTGGAATTCACTAAAATTGCAATTTTTAAAGAACGATTCTTAGTATTTATCACAATACATTCAGACGTCGTATACATGTAGAATTCGCCTACTATAATTGTAAAGCGTGATTCTCAGTTTTTATAAAAAAATGTTCGTCTGTCTGGACATATGGGATTCACATTCACTATTTATTGCACAGCACGATTTTGTGCATTTGTCAAAATGTTCAGACGCCTGAACATTTGGAATTCATAATGTATTATTAAGCATAATTCCTAATATTTCTCCAAAAAGTTGGTATGTTACCCGATATCAAGGCAGTCAACGGTCGAATATGTTTAACGACTCAAATTACAAATCCTGGCAAACATCCAACTCTTTTTTATAAAATAGCAAAAAAAAAGATTAAACATTTATATAATGCAATACGATAAAAACTTTGGAACGCCTTGTGTATTGTAATACACGATTCTTATTATTTGTTTAAAATGTGCCAAATGGTCTAAATTCATTTTGAAATGCATTTTGAAAGCATTGTGTATTGTAAGGCACGATTATCTGATTTGTTCAAATATTCAGGCTTCGGAAATTTGCAAAACGTTCATGTGGCTGATAATTTGAAGTACACTAAGCACTGTAAGTACTGTTCTCAAATAGGTTTATGTGACTGAACATTTGGAATGTATTATGTAAAACACGATTCTCCAAATGTCGAGGTGACTGCAGCTGGGTCTGGTATAGACTTTTATCAGAAGCTACATAAGATTTTGGTAATGCATCATTGTATTTTATATTGATATGACATGTTTGTAATTGAGGCTTAAATAAATAATATATAAGTGTAATGGTTTGTAACGAATCATATTTCTCCTTCCTCAAACATCTACATACATGTAAATGATTTAACATAGTTTTCATTAAAACATGTACTTTTCTTTGTTTGATAGTACAGATTGTAGATCATTTGTAAATCAATACCTAATACTATCACCCAACCACATGCATGTAATAACATGTCTGGCATGTAATTCCTATCAAACAATATTCTAATATTATAACAAACTGTATCTAGACACAAGCCAAATAACATAGAAATAATTTTACCTCTCATGGAAACAATCAATGACGATTCTGCATTATCCGCTTTATGCACCTGAAAAATAATTACAGACACTCTTATTTGCTTTAGACGGTATTTAGAGGGTGTTGTTATAAATAATCACACACCACTCTTCACAGCCTCAGACGCTAGTTCTGCCCATGTAGAAACTGTACCATGCACGTACGTTATTAGAGGAAATGCGCGCAATGCGAACACTAAAAGTGTTGCAACGTGTCACGGTGTAAATTAAAAGTTTACCGATTGCAAGTGGCCACATACAGCAGCGGGAACGTTGAAAACTGACATTCCAACTTATTCTATTACCCTATGGATAGCCTGTCAATACATTGAGTCAAAACATATACTAGTATTTGAATATTAATTTTGATACACGTTATGTTTCATACAATCGAATCCCAGCATCAAATGTTAGACGTTTCCCCCCAGCATTAAATGTAAGAGTGTCAGAACCCACTGCTACCGTGAACCAGGGACACTGTGATAATTTTATATAATGTACATGTATTAGTATAGTAACCAGTTTGAACCCGGTTGGCGACAATAATTATTGGCATTTATCGCGTAAAGTTATGAACAAACATCTATTACAAGGAAATTGCAACCATCATGATGCGCATCCATAATCATAAATCTTCAGTGTATAGTTCTTTATACTTTATCTTGCTATTTGAACTTAAGGACTGTCCTTTTGTATGTTATTGAAGACATAGTTCTGTCAATACAGTATTTTCTGTTTCGCTTTCTCTTTCAAGCAGAGAATACTGTCCTTGGTAGCAATTAATTACTCCAGATGCAAGCTACATGTATTTATCTTCAGTGAAAAGGTTTCTGGACGACACTGGATGGTATATACTAGTATTATGAAAATAAAGCTGTGTAAATTAGTCAGATAACAAAGCGCTACTTTGGTACCTCAAGTGTCAAATGGAATGCATTTCTAGGACTTGACTACGGAATCCGGACCGCTGCGATTTCGCCCCGCCCCTTTTTGACTGACCCAAGAAAAAATAACGCGATTGTCCTGGTTACAATCTCGCGTCTTTTTTCTGGCAAGTTCACACTGTAAAGCATTGCTATTTTGACTCATAAAGCCTGACGAAATAGCAATGCTTTACTTTTTTATATTCTCTCTATAAGATTAAATACTTCAAGAAACATTTTCTAGACAATATCATCGAATGCATTGTCTTCCTGGTTACTTGGTATATGATTTCGTTGTAGGAATCTACCGTTGCTAAAGGCATATAGACACTAATTTCGATGGCAACGATCCAATTACGTACGTTTTGGAATAATGCGAAATGTTGCCTTTTTATATAATTATAATGCGATGTGTTGCCGTTTTTGTTGTTCGGTACGAACAATAAAGTTATTATCGTATTTCAAAAATCGCTCAGTTTTCACTTTTCCTGCATACCGAACAGCTTCCATTAACCCTAGCTTACGCTTAAGAATATAGTTCCGATATTTCAATTCAATGGCTAAATTCAAATTCAAATATTGCGTGCATTTAAGTCAAACTTATATGGCTATGCAATAATATTATCGTAAACGAGCAATACAAATCAGTCGTAAAAATTCTAAACAATCCTCTCCCTCGGGTTACTACAATAATTACTATCAGTACACACATTTCAAGGAAGGATGACGTCATAATTCCCGTGCTGTATATGCTAATTTAGTCTGGTTCCTTGCTTCTATTGTAAACGCATTAAAGTCATCATAGAATTCATGGACGATGCGATGATAACTGTGAGTCAGCCAGATATTTAAAAAAGTGATTCATCGGGAAGTTTCAATCGATTAATGAACTACTTTTGGTGATCAAATGGGAAACATAAATCAAAGTACTGAAAGCACATGGAACGGGAACAACTGTAACAACTGCATAGTGAGTGTAGAAAAGCGTTCGTAGTACTTATGTATGCATTAAATTCATGCGCGAACTATCGTTCGTTTTCCAAAACTCGCCCTACATAGAAATCAACTTTGACTGATTTGTAGTTCCGAACAACATCAGAACCTTCACAGCTTTGATTTATGCATAGGATCATTGCTTGTACTTATCGAATATCCGAATTATTTATAAACATTGCAGATACAAAATGTATACCGTACGTACTCACGCTTTCTCTGCTTTCTCGTCAGATTCCTGGATAATAAGCAGAAAAAGGAGACATATCCCGAGCCAAGATCATGCGTTCATTCATTTCGGAAAAAACTGAGATCGAAGAAGACAGCAACAGGACATCTTTTGGTACGATTCGTTAACATTAATTTAAGCATGTATCTATCAACATGAATTAAAGGTAGGTGCCCATATAAATTCGTTTACAATACGAAAATTATTAACTGCTACACACTTTGTATTTTTGCTGACTACTTGTACAGTCTTTTCTTTAATTAAAATAAACTTATTTACGAATATACTTGTCTTTTACTAAATCGTCGCCATGATGTGTTAATATGAGTCATACTTAATATATAACAAGGTGACACAGTATTATGTGTTATGTGTGCTTCAATTGCAATGGATTGAACATGATAAACACTTACAAAATCCTGACACACTGCATCGATCACCGAGGCAGCGAACTCGATAGATAGGTCCAAATGTCGAGTATATATCCACCCATTCACTCGTCTGGCGGCACCGGCAATAGAATAGTCGGTCACCTTTTTGTCGTCCAAATAAAGTGCTAAATCAAACAATGACGACATTCGGTCTAGTTTCGTCAGCAGACGTTTTGTCTTACAATCTGACGTTGATGTTGGTAGACGACATAAATTTTCTGGTTCGATGGCTCGAATTGTCGGTAGTAAGATTAAAGTGTCTGCCACCAACGAATACAAAATGAATGTGTCATACTGAATTAGTGGGTGGACAATATGTATTCGACTGAATATGTCTCCGACCATACACCGTCTACAAAACAAAACAATCTTACAGTTTGTCCTAATTTCTTGTCCTATGAAATGTCCGCATTTCATTTGAAATTTGAAAAATATATCGCATAAAATGATAAACCCTGATATGGAGAAAATAAGTCAAGTTTGTGCGCTACGTGACCAAACGCTGATTAGTGCGGTGCAAAATACGTCATCATTTACCGCAATGGCACGGTGCTCAAAAAAAAATAGGCGGAGTTTAACCATCATAGACTTTATAAGAGATTGCATCATACTGAACCAAGTCGTATCTTTAGCATACGAATTTTCCATGCTTTTTGTTATTTTTGTTGGATTTGACGCCCGTTCACAACAGCATTTCAGTCAAATACAGGCGGACAGTTTTACCATCGTTCCTTGGAAGTACCAGGTCCCATGGTTATAAAACTGTTAATAAAATCTCATAGCTTGTCTTTCGATGTTTCTAAATAAATTATTACATTACTCATGATATTGATACACATGTAAATAAATATTACATGATAATCGACCTAAATAATGTATTTTGTAAATTAATAATCAGCTCCATATATTCAACCGTAATACTTTGGGAATGGAATTAAGATTTGAGCTCAGAGGTAGATTACAAGTTTTAGATAGGCCAGTACTAGACACCTCAGTTAGCGACTGCATGTTATCCCACACTCGAACTTCCAGCGGTGAGATGTCGTGATTAACAAGCGCAATACTCGTAAGCCACCTATAGCCTAGTATGTCATTGTAGAACTGTCATGGTAAAACGAAGTTAACTTTACTGGGAAAATACCGGGCTTTATGCTGTATTTGTTAACAAGTATTTCTCGAAACAGAACGGTCGAAAACTGTAAAATAAAGGTGCATAGGCCTAATGGTCTAAATTGAAAGAATGGTTAAACAGTAAGAAACATTAAAATCATGCATTGCTGGATATTGATTGTTTATATAATAACTAACATAATACCAGTTCCTCAAGAATAAAACAATCATAGATCTAGAATTCGTCCTGAGCAAAGAAAAAATCCATTGTTACAGTTAAATGTTGGCCTTTATTAACGCATTTAAAGCACACTGAATGTCCCGCTTTCTTTTTAATTTCCCTCTAAATAGTATATGACCGAGGTACTTTGTGGGCGGTGTCAAATTACATCTATAGTGATGATTGACAGTTTTTGTCTCGACAAAATATGCGTACGTGACAGAAATTAGGACAAACTGTAAATCAGTTATCATTTTATGGGACATATCACTGCGCTCCGCTTCGCGTCACTTGTGATATATCCAATAAAATTCAAAATATGAACGATAACTAATACATAAAAGAATGTTAAATTAATACCCATCTAAATCAACAGTTTGAAGCATTTCGTTGTAAGATTACAAGGTAATTTAGTGTATTCAAACCTGTGCATTATAAAACTTTTCTTAGATATTATGAATGCAGTTCATTAACATGTATTAGTTATCGTTCATATTTTGAATTTTATGGGATATATCACAAGCGACGCGAAGCGGAGCGCAGTGATATGTCCCATAAAATTCAAAATATGAACGATAACTGATTTACAGTTTGTCCTAATTTCTGTCACGTACGCATATTTTGTCGAGACAAAAACTGTCAATCATCACTATAGATGTAATTTGACACCGCCCACAAAGTACCTCTGGTCTATGCACCTTTATTTTACAGTTTTCGAACGTTCTGTTTTGAGAAATACTTGTTAACAATTACAGCATAAAGCACTGCTTTTTCTCAGTAAATTAAAGTTTTCGTTTTACCATGACAGTTCTAGAATGACATACTAGGCTATACGTGGCTTACGAGTATTGCGCTTGTTAATCACGGCATCTCACCGCTGGAAGTTCGAGTGTGAGATAACATGCAGTCGCTAACTGAGGTGTCTATACTATAGTACTGGCCTATCTAAAACTTGTAATCTATCTCTGAGCTCAAATCTTAATTCCATTCCCAAAGTATTACGGTTGAATATATGGAGCTGATTATTAATTTACAAAATAACATTCAGGTCGATTATCATGTAATATTCATGTACATGTGTATCAATATTATGAGTAATGTAATAATTAATTTAGAAACATCGAAAGACAAACTATGATATTTGATTAACAGTTTTATAACCATGGGACCTGGTACTTCCAAGGAACGATGGTAAAATGAACTGCCCGCCTGTATTTGACTGAAATTCTGTTGTGAACGGGTGTCAAATCCAACAAAAATAACGAAAAGCATGTATAATTCGTATGCTAAAGTTACGACTTGCTTCAGTATGATGCAATCTCTTACAACATCTATAATGATTAAACTCCGCCTATTTTATTGAGCACGTGCCATTGCGGTAAATGATGACGTATTTTGCACCGCCCTAATCAGCGTTTGGTCACGTAGCGCACAAACTTGACTTATTTTCTCCATATCAGGGTTTTTGGCACATTTTATGCGATATATTTTTCAAATATCAAATGAAATGCGGACATTTCATTGGACGAGAAATTAGGACAAACTGTAAGTTTGTATATTGAAACAGGACGAAGCATACATTATGTGCTTGTAAAATCAAGTGAAAAAGAAAAACAACTGTAAAAAAATGTAGCTTGTTTTATACTTACTCGTTTGGGAGTATTCCCCTTGCCATTAATGCGAAGACTGTCTATAGTTTGCTACTCTGAATACCCTATATGTAATGGAAAAATAATATAACGTATGATATTGTTAAATATTTGTTATATTTGAGAATCTGGGCATTTATTCGTATTTTATGTAAATATTATATATACTTAGATTGCTTGTTTCTAGATACATGATCATTAAAAACAGGATAAGTAGGTCAGTGCTATATGTTTTGGCTCTTGAAGGCGTGTGGAAAAGACAATACAAATGTACATGAGAAAATGAATATACCGTTCCTCGAACCTAATAAAAAGTCTAGGATTGATGGGATCGGATCAGAAACAAACATGTTTACGCCTAACGACACGCGTTGCACAAAACTAGTTGTAAAAATTACTAGATTTACGAAAAATATACCCTATGTTTTGTTAAGTAATGATACTAATCTCATGCATTTTTTTTAAATTTTATTTTTAGATTAAGGCAACCTCACGTCACAAGTTCACATTCGATCGCTTGATTAACATGACTGTAATCTAGATATTTATTCGAATTTAAGATAAAATATAACTATCGAAAATGCATGTAGAACATGAACAATCTGACCAAAGCCCGCTACGCTGCACTTCTCAGACACGCCCGTTTAACTCATAACGAGTGTAATTTATCCTTCGGCAACATGCGGAACATTGACGCTATTTTCCTATGAAAAGACAACTCCTGTCGTTATTGATTTTTTACCTGTGCGATAAACTTGTTGTTTCCCTTTACGCCAATTATTGATTCTTATCGAATATGGATTATTTAGCGTTAAACCGAGATCTATATCTCCTGGTCGTTTTTGTGCGATCCGAGTTTAGGGAATTTGAGAGTATTATTTTTCTCACGTGGGGGAAGGATCATGGTCTTCAACACAATAATTAAAAGAAAAATGTCATATTTTTGTTTTTTGAAATACATAATTCCATATTTTAATGTTGATCTTTAAATGAATAAATGAATATTGATGTGAATAACATTGTCAAACCAGCAGTAAGCTGATGTTGTTTGATTCCAATTTAATGACTTTATATAAGATCAAGGAAAGTACATATTAGATGAAATATTACAGCAGTAATATATTTTGATTTTTCGGAATCAAACACCTTACAGAACACGTACAGTTCTATACGTGTATATATATTCATTTCACACAGGGATATAATATAATAGCATCCCTGTTTCACACTACTAAAGGAAATAATTATATGAACGTATAATTAAAAAATTCAATCCTTCGGCAAAAAAATATGCTGAGTTTTTTCCACGGGCACGGTTAATTTTTCAACTTTCACATTTCTAAAAAATGCATGTTTTAACACAGCTCGGGACAAGTCAAACTGACATTGAGATTCTTATTGCCCGACCAGATCCAACTCGTTGTTGGGACACGATCTCTAATGACTGTGCTAAGTAAGGCAAACAAGATATTGGAAACCCTGAAAAAATTTTTTTTTAATTATATCAGTATTCAAAATAATTTGTTGTATGTGCTATGAAAAAAATGTTGTGAGGAACTTTCGTCCTCGTTGTGAGCACTCATATTGTATGTCAACAAGGTAAGTTTTTCCAAGCTTTTGAAGAATACAGGCCTTTGTGTAAAAATATCGAAATGCAGTTAGCTAGCTTAGGATTTCCCGAGTCAGCACATGTAATAGACTATAAGTTAAATATAAGCATATGGCGTGGATTTAAAATATCCATCTATATTTAGATTAGGTTTTCCCAGTTAAGACCTATTTATAGCTTTACTTTTTATATATTCATCTTACTCTTTATTACAATGTCTTCATGTCCAAGTGTTTGTAAAATATTAAAAAGTGTATCAATCAATTCAATATATGTGTAAGTACGGTATACATATTAATTTTGTTTTTAATGCAGCGTAAATAATTGCAATTTTTATTAGATTACAAAGTACAGTCATGCTTAATTTATATGCTTCAGTGTTCTCAATAAGTTTGTGACCAACAGGCCCAAAAGCTAGACTAACAGGCCTGCTGGGGGGGGGGGTCTGGGCATTTTCTAGCAATATTTTATGAATTTTTGAGATTTGTAACAGGCCCAGATACATTTCTAAGCGGCTAAATTGGCCTGCAGCCTACTGTTATTGAGAACCCTGCATACTTCGGCAACGAACTTGAGAATTTATGTTTAACGGCCCATTCGACAGATATGGTCATTGCAGATCCGCTCCACACACAGAGAGAGAGAGAGAGAGAGAGAGAGAGAGAGAGAGGGAGATAAGAAACAGGAGAACCGGGATTTGTATCCCTTAGATTTTCTGGTTCTTTAGTCTTTACCGTGCCCGCTGTAAAGCACCGATACACGCACTGGTACCTTTCTTGTGTTTTTCTAGACAGGATACTTGGCTCGATAGTTGAGGTGGGGACACTGAAAGAGCGTCACTGGGAAATTCGAAAAGCAGGGCCGAGAATCGAACCCATGAGTATAATACCACTAGACCACCAATCATCCGAACATGAACACGAGGAAGCCTTCGCTTTTATTGTCAAATTATTAGCACTGACATAGCATTATCGACTTTACTACGAATTCAATTTAATGCCAATGTGATCTGTAATTATTTACGAAATAATTTGAATATGAAAACGAAACAAGATTATACTCAGACGTAAAACGAAAGTACCCTACTTTTAATTAAAACAAGACTTAAATATCAAATACTTGATTAAGCTTACTCTTATGAAACGTAAAACGATATTAATCTTGAAAGAAGCTCAAAGAAATACTATGTACCTTAATTATAATGATGATGTCCTAAATCAAATCTTTCAGCTAACACTAACATTGGGTTTCCAACTATAATGATAACGGCGGTAGGACATGACGTCAGCATAACTTTAGTGTATATATTAATGCGCTGCATTGTGTACGAGTAACCATGCAATCGTACTACTCGGGCATTTCCGAACATTCCCGTCACCGAGAATACGCCTCGTATGTCAATCGGAACTAATTCGCAAAGTTCGAATTTTCAATCTATGACAATTTATAGCAAAGCTACAAGGGAAAAGTACAACGAATCGTTCACATAGCTGGTGCCGCTAGGTGGCGTTTTAACGTCGTTTAGATGCTAGGTTACCGACGTCAAACTGTAAAAAGAACAATATTTTCGTAAGCGCTGCTACTTCAGGTATAGTTCTTCCAAATTTCATGCGATTCTAACAACTTTCTTTTTTGCCGAGCAACACCGCGAACTACCTTAACTATAATATTTGGATTTTTCTTAATGCGCGGCGGTAAAAAGTCGGGAAAATAGTGGCGTTAAATTTCATTTAATAATGAGATAAAAAAAGATGGACTTACTCAAAAGTATTACACATTTTGGCCCCGTTTCATCAAACATCTTACACCACTTCTTAAGTAAAAAGTTTCTTATCTCTCTTCCTAGCGTTAAAATACGTTTCATCAATATTTTCTCAGCTACGAATTCTCAAGTTTGGGAACGATTCTTTCTTAACTTAACGATAACTCATGGGCTTTCTTAAAGATAAGAAAACGCAGCAAATCTGTCTTTATTATTACGAGACAGCCCTTTATTCTAAGACTGTTGAATGCGATGTACAAGATATTCGTAAATAATGGAAAAGAAATTCAGTTTTATGTTCAGGGGCGTAGCCAGCTAAAAATAAATTTTATGCACACAAGGAAGAATGTAAATCCCCGCTGTTGCTTAGTTCTGGATTTTTATGGCCCGCTATTCGAAATTGCGGAAGAGCATAAAGTATTTTCCCTGTCCGTCTGTCTGTGTGTCCATCCGTCCAAATTTTGGTTTACGAACGATAACTCAAGAAATATTTCAAGGATTGTTTTTTTATTTTACATGAAGAAATACAGTAATGAAATACAGGTCAATATCGATTTCATTTAAAATCCAAACATTTGCTCAGGAGTTATGGTCCCTTTTTGACTTAGTTGTCGCGGAGGCATTCTAGTTTAGATTAGAATTAAAATGGTGAACTTTCAGTTGTATTTGCAGGGATTAGAGGCACTGTCAAATATTATTTATTTGGATGCTTTTTATTTCAAACACCATGATTAACGATTATTTGACATAATATTAGCTTTCGACTTAGGTGGCATTTTAATGTTGTTCATTTTTCAAATTAACGTTACCATGGTTACGTACGTGCGTATCGCTGATGTTATAAATTGTTGACAATCTGATATTTTTACATATATTTTAAGACCATGAACACATTTTTCTCTTCAAAAGAATCCTTTTTGACATTTCTTTTTAACAGATCGTATATGCGTTTAAAACCATAAAACAAATTTTTTGGACTTGATTTTTATCAAAATCAAGTCCTTTGTAATCGTTGACTTATATTTGTCGCTGGACTCCATAACAGCTTGGTTAAAAGAATGCCACATAAAGGAAATAGTACGCAACTAAATGGTATGTTTATATAGAAGTATCTGGAATCTTTCCCCAATTAAGTGTGTCAGATCTAAATACATTTCAAATCATTCTATTGTAACTACATGGAAAGAGTCATGTATCTAAATAAGTGCTTGTCGGTAGATACATGATATTTTCAAATGCGTAGAATTAAAACCGCGTATTCACTGTCCAATAAAATATCTTGCCGTAAAAGTAGTTCTACTTTCGGTCTTCGTTCGATAGTTCAGAAAAATCTCCACGGGCGTATTCATGCATTTGCAACAATCTACCATCGATGTGTGTGTTTTGTGCCTTTCTAACATTTCTTAATATTACAAAGCGAATTCTCATTTAATCGTATTCCGTGATATTCACACCAACTAGTGTTATTTTGATGACGGAATCGCTATTTATAGACTCACTCCCCGCAGTGGCTAGTAGCAAAGCGTAACCGATGTGGGGAGTTTGATTTATCGAAGGTTGAATGTTAAAACTGCGGCTTAAGAATAATAATTCGAGTCGCTAAATACGAACGTAAATTACTGGATACGTGCTTTTAAAATTTACTGTTTAAGAGTTCCTTTTACGCCAGATTATTTAGAATTACATAATCACGTCTGAATTTCATGCAACATCGGGTTAACTATAGGTCATATAGGTCTTACTCTACTGTGTCAGGACCTTTTTGATTTGAGTGACCCTGAATGTGTTCAATGCGACGATGTTCTGTTGTGTTAAAACCAGAAGAACCAATGTTGGTATTTACTTTTACTGAAGTGTTGTTTACTAGTTTTGTACAATAAAGAGTTTTAATGCAATTAAATTGTCCTCAATTAATGTGCTAATCATTTAACTTTCCAATATCAGGCTTTTTCATTTTAAAATTTTAGCAAAGGGACTATAGTAAAGCCTTAGCTTATGTCATTTACCTGTATGCATATGACCTGCATTACAATATGAATGAAAAATCGGTCCGCAATTTTAAATGTTAAAATATGTGTATGGGCTCGAACGATGTGGGTACACATTTCTCTCTTTTGTCTCGTATGGTAAAAATCAAGTCCGGCAGTACTTTCAGTACTTTGATTAAACTTATAGTCAGGAATAAAACGGAAGATATTTGATTAATACAGATACAGCTTCATTTCTGCATGGATATGATGAACATGTACAAAGTTTCCTATCTATACACAGAGCATTGTGCTAGGTGTTCCTCGTCAGGTAGATAACTTGTGCTGTGTCGTTTATAAACGAACTATGGTAAGTTGTCTCTGCTGTATCATGGTTATAGATGTATAGCACGAATTTGACAATCCTTATTCACATAAAGCCCGCACGCCTTGTTTAATAGATGGAGTTCTACGAACCTCTTGCTCATGAGTCCGAGTCCTGTGTGCCACACAATGTGAAGTTGAGTTGAAGAGATTATACCAAAGGGCGTTCGATATCCACGCCTGCATGATTACTCATATTGAAAAGTTGGCAAACATTTCTGGAGAACAGGGTTAATTAGTACTGAAGCAGAATTAAGTTCTTTTTTTTACCTGGGAATAACGTCACACCTACATCAGGGTCATTTGGCAACTGGAGATACGCCTGGACACAACTACCGTAAGCTAGCTGGACAACTTCCTAACATGTAAAAGTAGTCAGTGACCATAACCACTCGACCACAGAGGCGCTCTGAATTATGTTCAATAATGTAAAAAATATAGTGTCCTAATTATATATAACTTTGTATCATAAAAAAATGAAAGTTTTCTTTTTATTGATTTTAAGTACATTATGTGTATTTATATGTTCCCTTATTATTTTAATTGTTAGAACGTCGAAGTTTTGTTTGAGTAATAGAACATTTCTGGGTAACCTGTTTATGTATGTATACATTCAAACAGAGTAGAGACTAATTGATCCTATGACGTTTGCATGGAGGTTCTGTTATGTTAAAGCTCTCAACAAATATTTGTTTTACTGCCAGTACCAGATAATCTAACATTTTATAGCATCGATCGTAGTATAATTAATTTGTATAGAATCAGTTTATCCTGAAAATGAAATGAAATTCGAGTCAATATTCATTTGTTTCACACCTTCATTTAGGTACGTATAGCAGAATTTTGCCGATATTGTTCAGTAAAATGAAATTCATACAGAAGTCCACTCGGTTTGTGAGATACGCGCGGACATGAATCTAACTCCGTTACTTGTTCGTGGATTCAGGTAACGTATATATATGATATAATTTTATGATAAAACTAAACATGCCATTGTGTATCACTTGTAAATGACAACACCAATATACTAACATATGGATGTCATGGCTTCCGTGGTATTTAATTCATTCATTTCATAAAATTATCATTAATAATAATTTCAAGCATTTTAGTTTTTTAACTAAAATATTTATTGATATTATTTAAAACTATTTTTTTGTGAACAATGAAACATGCGTTAAACGTTACAACAGTATGTGCAAACCTGAGAACTATAATGATCGTTAAAAATGATATTCTCTATTTTATGTTGTAACAAAACAAAGACAATGTCAATAAATAAATGAATGAGTTTTTCAACTACCGTATCATAGGAAGTTATTTTGTTGTGAAATACAGTTATAAAATAACCGTACTATTAATTTTACAACCCATGGTTTGATTTTACCGGGAATTTTGGAGTGATACAAAAGCACAAATTATTTTCCTTATTAAAGCAACATATCTACATAAACGCCCTGGGTTAAAAATGTAATGTTTATTTTAGCTCTGTACTGTAATATTGCATTATGTATACGTTTTAATTTTATGAACAACCAGAGATAATATGTTAATTAATGATAATATATTATGTGAAAGATGATATCATCTACATCATATTTGTTGAGTATACAGTGGCTTGTATGTACATATTATATTAATCTATGACTGTAGTGAAACATACATGAAAGGTCACCTCACAACGATAGTCAGTATAGTAGCAATCCAAATTGACGTTTTATTCTATTATCACTCTCCCAACAACAGCCACCTCCTTACAACAGTCATTTATGTCATTCCCATTGGTGGCTGTTGTAGGGAGGTTTTACTGATTTCATTCATATGTATATACTAATGAGTGTCAGAGATTTTCTACTTCTTTTTACTATTACTGACCTAGATGTTTACAATTTATGATATCTATATTGTATGACTATGTACTATATGTACACGTCCTAAACAATATTCTATACTGATCTGTAATCTTAGGATAGATGGTTGAGAATATCAAGCGACATAAAATATCAACTTTCTGAAAATACTGAGTCAGGACAAAATAGCAAAATTGAACAAAATATAAATGGTCGAAAGTAAAGTCTAAAATAAATGGTTAAATCAATGGGAAAAAACAGTTTTACTTAAAAAATACTATATGTATTTTCAAATTCCGTTTTTTAAACAAATCGTTTCTGTCCCAAATTACGTATCTATTACAAAAGATTGATATCGATGCCTCAATCGTTAGCTAATGATGAGTTCACGACGGTTGAATTTATCTAACACCCGAACCCTTTGTCTTTGTTTTTCCACGTCTAAGAGGGTACGAACTCTTGCACCTTACTGTTTTTGATTATAAATGCCTTTGTGACGCTCCTTCGTTTGAGAAATGCGGAAGTTAATCGACTAGTCAGTAAAATTGGATGGTTTTAAAGTGTATACCGGTAAAATTGATAACATATTACGCTACTTACCTTTGTTTTTTATAATTATGTTCCAAAATTTCATAAATTCATACACACTGAAACCAAGTTCGACTTCTCATCACAAATTTCAACATTTATTTGGGATTCCAACATTTTTGTTGTACAGGTACTTTATTTACGCAGTGTATATAAATAAGGGGAAGCTAATAAAGAAGTTGAAAAGTTCATGGAAAAACATTTAAACCTGTGTTAGCGACCACCTCCGAATACAGGCCATCCTGTAAGTAAATGATATTCTTTTATTCATTGATTATTTAGAACAGAATGACCTCCGAATAAAGGCTACCTGTCAATAAGAACCGGATTCTGTTTTTCCGTATAGTGGCCTTCGTTCCCATGTTTGACCGTATGTAGCTTAGTCATAAATCAAAATACATTGTAAACCTTTCGCTCAATGAATCTGTTGTTTGAATGGTTTGTTTGAATGGTTTGTTTAATGCTGTCTGCTTCAGCCCCGATTCATTATTTATATTGCAATGTTTCACACTTTTCTATTAAAGTTTTTTGGATGTTATAATAAAAGTAGGTCTTATTTTACGTCTAAAAATGTCTTATCATTGAAACTAACTTTTTTAGTCACGAAGTACATAACAGAAATGTAGCACATTAATTGTTTTGTCAATGATTTTGCAAAAGGAAAAAAGTTTCAGACGTTTTTTACGAGATGTAGCCAAAGAAAGCATTATGTTATTTTTTAGAGCAAATAAAACATATCTTTTATATCAAGTTACAATCATTTTATCTATCGTTCTGTATTATACTAAATTCAAAAAGTTCATGAGACATTTACCATCATGCTTAGAGTACACTATACATACTAGTACTTCAGTAGAATGTCCTCGCGTTCATAATTAACACAGCGGATATCGGATGTACAAACGTATGATTACGAACAGTATCTGTTCACGTTATAATGATGCTGACGACACCACATCGGAGACCTTGTCTACAACTCATCGTGTCTCGTTTGTCATTTAGCAAGCATGAAAAGTAAGATAAGAGTTATTTTATTTCACACTGGTACCAGTCAACACCTGATGCAGAGAACAAAATATCGGTTTTATTTTCACGAACATCAAGTTGCTAATAAAATAACTACATCGAAAGAGTCTTGCTCTCATCACACACGGCACTAGCGATATGTATTGAATTTATTTCGAATGTAATAGTGAAGGTTTCAAGGAAGTAGAAATGAGTGGTACTCGACTGTCGTAACGTAAAATGAAACTACCGCTGGTCACTGTATGGAATTTTTACACGGAAACTATGGACTATTAAGTTAAATATCTATATAAATTTCAGTTCAAACGAAACACAGACGCTACCAGGTAATTATATATTAACTGTAATTATTCTATCTTTATTTTATCATTCAAGCTTAGTGTTGGTTGGTTTAATTAAGATTACGCGATGGAAACTGAAATACACATTCATGATATAGTAATGTCCGTTCTGAAAGAACTTCTTTTTATCCATATTAACTATATCTGTTACAAAGCAATAATGAAATATAAGGCTGGGGAAATTACTTCACGTTTTTGTGGTTCCCCCCACACACTATATCCGTGTATCAAGTGCTGCATGAATTGTTTTGTTTATAATAAAACTTCCCCGAATACTTTGATAAAAGAAGTTCAGTCATGCATTAGTCATTTATAATTTTCGTGAGGTAATCGGAATAAATCATATTCGTCAATCCCATTATTTCACATGAACTTAATTTACATATATATAAAATATGATTGGTAATAGCAATAATTATAGCCTTTCACTATTCAGATACACATTTCGCTTTCCATATCATTATATTATATCACTCTATACTTACATATAATGATTTCATATGATATATGTGATACAATGTTACATGCATACTTCTTTTATTGACATATAATGTAGATTTATAGTGCTTTCCCAAAAACACTAGAAACAACAATGTATTTTACTTTGGGAAAGAGGAAAATAATGACCGACTAACATTGAGAATACTTGGTTTTGTTGATTTAAATATTTCCGAGTTATGGTTTCAGTACTTTATTCATGACGTACATGTAAACATAAGTCCTTTATACATATAATACAAAACCATTACCAACTCCTCCACAATAGGTCAAATGTGTGGTGCATTAGCTAATAGTGTGAAAAACAGTGTGATTTTACACTAGTTGAAATTTTATGCTGCAATTCTCATCAGATATAGTTTATACACGTCAAATGACATACCCGAATCTAGTTAATAAATACTGAGTCAAAACAATTTATTGGCGATCCAGATTAATTTGTAATCGACAATTCCATTTGATTTCTAGCCCGACCTGCCAATCCGTCAATGAAATACTTCAGTCAATTACGAGGGCTACGTGATCTTTTTATTACCAAACATTATTTCTAAATCGTTTTCATTTGCCTGTTAAATCAGTTCGAACTACATGTAAGCTTCAGAAGTTTCCAAATCGTATTAAAAATTAATGTATTAACGATTACAAAAATTGGAAACTCTAATTATTTGATTCACGAGAGATAAAGGACATTTAATTAAATGCAAAAATAATGTGAATCCTGACGATCACTCTTTATTATGCCCTGATTAAATATCCGCTGAGTTCACAGACATGTGATTCAATACGTTAATAAATGAAATAATACAAAATGCATACTATTGATAAACAAATCCTTAATGTTACATGTATAAACTAATGTTAGGTACAGTTAAACCAGTGTTAGTGTCCACCTCAAAATAAAGGCCGCCCTGTGAATAAAAGCCATTTTTTAAAACATACCATAGTTGATAATTTAGAACAAAATGCCCCCCCCCCCAGAATGAAGGTCACCTGTCCATAAATACCAATATTTTGTATTTCCCACGGATGGCCTTTGTTCACAGGTTCGACTGTCTTTTATATTTTGGATTAATTGGAGACAAAATCTGGTTCCATATTTTAGTATTTCTCGGCATGCAATATACAGTGACACTCATTTGTCTATTTTACCATGATTGATAATTAATCCACAATTAAATACCCATGAAGAGGAAAAAACATTGTTTCAGTTAATCGAGATGTTTTATCGTCTCTTGTCCATTGTCATCGAGGTTATGTATTCAAACGTGTATGTTTACCAGGCCTCCGATGTCCACAGGTTCGAATCTAACCTGCGACCAAATTTCACATGTAACGAACTGTCAAGAAAGCTTATGGTAGGACGGTGTTTCTTCCAAAGTGTACTTCTGAGAAGTCTCCTCCCCCCCCCCCCCCCCCCCAACATTAAAACTGAAAAAGCCGCCACTAGGTGTCCCAGTCATTTAGAGTAACATTAAACAATGGATAACAAAGGAGAGTGTTCTAGTCGATGCATTCTCGCCGTAACATAATGGTAAAGGTAAAGATTTTGTTTATTATAGTGTCACCCCTTTTGAGAGGATCAGCCAAGTTGGATTATAAGGTATCTGTGTATTGTGAGAACAGTACCTTCCGAAACCCTTCTCTTTCAGCCGGGAGCCTGGCTAAGATGGACGTACGGGATCCATACTGTATGTTTACCATATAATTTAGCCGGGCGCCTGGTTAAGATGGACGTACGGGATCCATACTGTATGTTTACCATATAATTTAGCCGGGCGCCTGGCTTAGATGGACGTTTGGGATCCATACTGTATGTTTACCATATATTTTAGCCGGGAGCCTGGCTAAGATGGACGTACGGGAACCATACTGTATGTTTACCATATATTTTAGCCGGGCGCCTGGCTTAGATGGACGTTTGGGATCCATACTGTATGTTTACCATATATTTTAGCCGGGTGCCTGGCTAAGAAGGACGTACGGGAACCATAATTTATGTTTACCATATATTTGTAGATGATTTCTTGCGGATAAAGAGAACATGTAGGAAATAATGGGATGTGATACAAGTAAGACTGAAAGTCGTGAGGAGAATGACATTCAAGAAGGCGACGACGATTTTACCGATTATCAGATAGATTCTATAAAAAGCACGTGGCCGTTGTTGTCTAAAGACATGACGTCCACTGGTTGTAACCTGTTTCGGTTAATATTTTTAACCGAACCAAAGATTAAAATGCTTTTTCTGAAAAAGAGGTATAGTTATTATATTATTTTAATACGAATATATGTAAGATAGTAAAACGTCTAAGTGTCCATGATAAAAAGAAGCTTTTTTGGCTGCCTTGTTTATAATGATATTCACTTTTCTACTCAGTTGGTCGTTTTTTAATTGAAAAAAAAGTGAAATGCGGTTATCATAATCTCTGATATTCCGCATTATAACCATCTTTATTATACCTCACTCCCATAATTATAGCATTGGTTTTGGATCGTAGATTCGATATGAAAATATTTTATTTAGACCAAAATATCGTTTGCCCATGTTAAGGCTTCTGCATGAAACGTATGTAACATATGTTCAACCAATCTGTGACGTCATAGCTCTATGTAATACAACATGCAGCATTCCACTACGATTTGTGGAAGAAATAAGTACCAACAACTTTTAATCTATTTTCTTATTTTCTGTATTATGATAAAGTAAATATCACATTTCTTAGAGGGCGTTATCAACAATTAACATCATTCAAAAAGTAATGTTGACCGAGGCAACGCTGACAATAATGGCATAACATAATGAATTACCCTACCCATATTTTTGTAGTGACACATGCATTTAAAATTTTTCAAATGACCTCTGTACAAACTGTATTTTGCCCAAAATGTATGAGCAATGAATCACGACAGAATGTATTAAATACCATTTATATAAACCAAACAATTGCCAAAAACCACTCCGATTTATAAATGTTTGTTATGCAATAAAATTGAACAATATGAAATAGATTACAGTTACGATAACGACAGTTATGATAATTATAACCCCATGTTTATGTTATACATGTATCTGTTATTGTTATTTATGACAGTGTGTAACTATGAAGATTTGACCGAGCAAAAATTGTCATTTTCATTGCTTTAATCGACTTATTTTTATTCGTTTATTAAATAAAATATGGACGATTTCCAAATTTATATAGTTTTGACAAAATAATTGTAGTGTAGACGTATAAAACATTCAATAACGCTATCTAATTATATCATTATGTAAGTTGCCTAGTATGGCGCATTGTTTACAAATGATTATCTGTCACAAGTACACGTCGTCCGATATCTTGATTTTGACCCATCTTGGTTTATTACCTGCGACCTCTTTTAACCGCGAACAACGAACTTACAAGTCAAATAGTTTTCTGCGGCCAGATAATTTACAGACCAGTATTGTTAAGGATATATCTTTCTGCAGAGGATCTTGAATGAGTGCTCATTCCTTACCATTTTTATTAAACGAGTTGACTAAACAATATAACACGAGGCTCTGTCGAGTGTCATATTGTTTTTTGTCAACGAGTTTGATAAAAATGGTAGGAATGAGCACGAATGTAAGATTCTATTTATCACATAAGCGTAAAAACAGTCACTGAAAATGAAATCGTAGTAGCGTAGTAATACAAAATTTGCAAATGTAGTGATTTGGCTAATTTGAATGTTTATTGCACGGTTTGGCAGTGCCGAACGATATTTCCGGCACGGGTTTACGGCACTCTTGGTGATAAAGCTTTTTTCTGTACTGTTGAAACTTGTTGTAAATTCTAAAAGCTAAAGATATTATGTTCTGTACTGTTGAAATTCATAGCCAATTCTAATAACTAAAGGTATATTCTGTACTGTTGAAATTTATAGTAAATTCTGTCCCTTGTTTCAGAGATGTGCATGATGAAGATATATTAAGAGATGAAGCCTTTAAGGAACATATAGACAAATTTATGCAAACACTGTCACACGTAGTGGATACTCTAGATACGAACAGAAAAGAAACGGAACAAACACTATTGATTCTTGGTGCCAAACACGCGATGATCGACGGCTTTAAGGATGAGTATTTTAGTGTTTATTCAAACTGCATGTTAGACACGTGGGAGTCTGTGATTGGTGAGGAGTTTATAACGGAAGTGAAGGAAAGCTGGGAGTTTTTGTGCTTATTTATGACACGATTTATGCGGGAAGGGTTCTTGATGTACGAACAGGATGTAAAGGAGTCTGATAACGAAAACGAGGCTAACAGCTAGAAATATGTTCTGTACTGTTGAATTAAATGTGTGCCTAAAATATTATCTTCACCATATATAAAAATATATAATTTTCATTCATTATAATAATTTACATCTTATCTTAACCATATCTTGTGTCATTATCATTTTAAATCCATAATTTCTCTCTCAGACTGCTTCAATACACCACTTTGTTGATAACCGTGTTGAATGAGACAGATCTAGGAAAGCATTTGATTTGACAGAACTCGCGTGTATTATGTGCAATGTCGATATGAATTTTGTACCGATCAATATAGTTCATGTAAAATTGATTCAACGACAAAAGTGCTGTGTGAAAATGGAATTAACTTGCATTTTTATTTAATTATATCTCATATACGAAAAACATTGATTACGGAAATATGTTTAACATTAATTTTATACGATATTGAACACTCCTAAATAACACAATAGGAATATAACTGTTTACTTTATTTAATTACTAACCGACAACCAATTGTGATTTGAATTACTAATTTTATTAGCTTTGACATTGTAATCTATTTTCTATGTTTTGTTATATTTACCGTTCACTCTTAAACAACATATGGTAACTAGGGCTGAAACTTTTGTGCTTACATATTTATATTCATATACATGTTATGTGTTGGAAAATCAATTTATCGACAAAGTTTTCTTTATAATATTACTTTCTGACATGTTTTTTTTAAAATCTAGATGTTTGCCATTACTTATATCAGGACTAGTACGTCTTATTGTCCACTTCCTGATATAAGTATAAATATATGTTTACAAATATAATAAAAAATACAAAATTACCCACTTTTAGATACAGCATACTTTACTAGTATTTACATTACGTATAGACCTGCCTCCGTGGTCGAGTAGACTTCAAATCACAGTAACCTCTTACTGATAGAGGGTCGTGGGTTCTAGCCCAGCTACCGACCATGCGTCTTTATGTGAGAAAGTAGGCAGTTGCTTACGGAGCATGGGAATCTAATACTAGTTCCTCCTAGGAACGATCTTTAGGAGAACTGTTGAACTGTCCGCCTCACGTGACTTTGGCAGTTGAAAAGGGGCGTACAAATAAACCAACTATGTATTAAAATCTATCAAGTGTATGAATTAATTGAATATATGTTGTGGAAGTTATTAATTCATACAGGCGTTAACAGCAATGGTTTAAATAATTGCTAACAATGTTATGTTCCCAACCCAAATCTATTTTTGGCACCAACGTTACGGTTTCCTGCAGAAAGTCGTGTTGTCCGTATGCAGGAGCAATTTGATACAATAATCACCGTTGAACAAAACCTAGACTTCAATTAGATAATACTGATGGTGTTTGTTACAATAATCTACTTCTAAAGTGCGTTATGATTCGTATGTGAAGATTCTCACCAGGAATAGTTTTATAAAACATTATATTGCTTTGTTATTTGATGCTTGAAACCCCTTCATTGCGTCAGTCTTCGTTAGCCGTATACGCAAACATACAACAACTTTATCTTAATTTTCGTAGGAGAAATCAATGATTTAATTCATTCAGCCTAATGGCAATCATAATTACATTTAATGACAATTGTTCTGCTGTGTTTTCCAATTCATTTCTCATTGTTTCCCCTTTCCTGCTCTTTAAACACCAAATAACTCCCGCACAATTCCGGTACGCATCATTTAATAACTTGTTAATGTCACGGTATGGTCTTATGTTCTGACTGACTCAAGCACATAAATATTTATATCTCTATGTTTGTTCAGCTATAACGAGTATTAGTTAGGAACTCCAAAACATACACGAGGCTTGTTTTGTATGAAGCTCGTTTAATTTCAGATACAACTTCCAAATGGCGTCATATCTCTTTCAAAGACATTATATATGGTGGCATGGTTGAATTTCATGCACTTTTATGCAACTCTGACTAAAGGATTAGACAGTGTCATTACATTTATTTATGATCTCCATTACTGGTGCTCCGTGATGCACGTCACCGTGATTATGAATTGCCTCATTGTCAGAATACAGTAAATTCATAAACAATCAAACATATTGGATAGCGGTTTCAAATCATGTTTATATATTCATAATTAAAGCAAAAGTTTGCAATAAGCGTGATAGTCCTGTTTATTTTTAATCATCCCTCGTACAAATTTAGAAACAAAGCCAACTTTCATGAACCCATTAAATGTACTTATCTCAACGTGATGCAAACATGATATCTTACATTCAATGAACAGTCTCGTATATTTAAACAATACTAAACCGAAAAGAAACTACTTAACAGCAATTATTTGTTCAGTATAAAACGGAAATTTTAAGTCTTAGAAAGCTAGACTTTGACGTCATTGTCACTTTGCAGCACCACGTTGTTAACAAGAACATTGTTGATATAAAATGAAATCCAATATTCGTTTAAGGGTGGTATAGTCTCAGTCATATTCATCCAGCCAGTATGTTATAACAATATCAATAATATCGTTAATTGTTGTGGGGGATGTAACGCTCTCTTAACGTAATAAAAATGAATTCCATGAACCGAAGTATAGACCAAGTGCGTACTTGGAGGCCAAATCCACGTAGTCTCACTAATTGCATGATATACCTGGTCATACTTATTTCTATGCAAAAATCAAATCTTAAAGGTAGAAGGTAACAACTTCCTAGAAATAATAGTACTGTTGTTATTTTGGATATCGAAGTCATTCATTATTGCATGTTGTCCTGACAAATTATTTATTTCGGACTATTGCGACCGCACCACTAGTCCGAGGGGGGTGTAATTGTTAGGTGATCACCGCCATGAACATAGTCGAAAACGTTCATTTCCAGATCATTTGGAATAAAACTGAAGGTTTTCTTTTCAACAGTGGTATTATCGTTTGTCAGAAACTTTATGGCTGATGAATCATATCTAGTATTCTGACAGCGTACTGGACGGACCAAGTTCATTAAGAACAGTGTAAAATATGTAACACTTCATTATGTACAAGTACATTCATATCACTTAATTCAGATTGATTTATTTCTGTTTTAATTTCCCTATGTCTAATGAATGCTTCACGTATAATATATTCATAATAAACTTTGTAACACGCTATGTTCTACAGGAAGTAACTGTTGCATGTCCCTTCTTTCATTCAACTTGTAATTAATGATACGGCGATTTGAATGATTTCAATCATTGAATAATTTTAGTCACTCCGATATTATAATTTCCCCCGTGTATGAAACAGTACAGTATAAGAATAAGGTTTCTGAACACTGTTACAATCAATCTGGATAGTTATATAACAGACAAGTGAAGTAGAACAAAAGACACTCAAATCGAATCAGAATATATTAATTATGTTCCGGATATCTGCGTGATAAAATATCTTATCTAATAAAACTGGAATTCCAAATTGCTTAAGGTTTAGTACGAGACCATGGAATTACATTTCACAATTTCGTTGTTTTAAACACCTTGTGGAACAACAATAAAACGTAGGTAATAAACAAATGACGTGTACGTTCTGAAACGTTTGTAATTTCGCTAACATGAAATTGCTCAAATATGCTAAAAGGACTTAAATTAAAGTTGAGCACTCAGTGGTAGTTAAAACAGTATTTTAAATGTCACGAGAACAGCGAATATCACCGCGAAAGTAAACTAGTGAAAAGATCTTTGTGCAAAATACGGAAAGATCGTGCTGTGACTTTTGATACCACATTATGATAGCTTATGAGCTGGTAAGTGTGCTGGAGAAACGATGCTGAGCCGCGGGTGTGGTCCACTGGTTAGTGTGCTGGAGAAACGATGCTGAGCCGTGGGCGTGGTCCACTGGTTAGTGTGCTGGAGAAACGATGCCGAGCCGCGGGTGTGATCCACTGGTTAGAGTGCTGGAGAAACGATGCCGAGCCGCGGGTGTGGTCCACTGGTTAGTGTGATGGAGAAACGATGCCGAGCCGCGGGTGTGGTCCACTGGTTAGTGTGCTGGAGAAACGATGCCGAGCCGCGGGTGTGGTCCACTGGTTAGTGTGCTGGAGAAACGATGCCGAGCCGCGGGTGTGGTCCACTGGTTAGTGTGCTGGAGAAACGATGCTGAGCCGCGGGTGTGGTCCACTGGTTAGTGTGCTGGAGAAACGATGCAGAGCCGCGGGTGTGGTCCACTGGTTAGTGTGCTGGAGAAACGATGCCGAGCCGCGGGTGTGGTCCACTGGTTAATGTGCTGGAGAAACGATGCTGAGCCGCGGGCGTGGTCCACTGGTTAGTGTGCTGGAGAAACGATGCCGAGCCGCGGGCGTGGTCCACTGGTTAGTGTGCTGGAGAAACGATGCTGAGCCACGGGTGTGGTCCACTGGTTGGTGTGCTGGAGAAACGATGCTGAGCCACGGGTGTGGTCCACTGGTTGGTGTGCTGGAGAAACGATGCTGAGCCGCGGGCGTGGTCCACTGGTTAGTGTGCTGGAGAAACGATGCTGAGCCGCGGGCCTGGTCCACTGGTTAGTGTGCTGGAGAAACGATGCAGAGCCGCGGGTGTGGTCCACTGGTTAGTGTGCTGGAGAAACGATGCCGAGCCGCGGGCGTGGTCCACTGGTTAGTGTGCTGGAGAAACGATGCCGAGCCACGGGTGTGGTCCACTGGTTGGTGTGCTGGAGAAACGATGCTGAGCCACGGGTGTGGTCCACTGGTTGGTGTGCTGGAGAAACGATGCCGAGCCGCGGGTGTGGTCCACTGGTTGGTGTGCTGGAGAAGCGATGCTGAGCCGCGGGCGTGGCCCACTGGTTAGTGTGCTAGATTTGTAACCTGGCGATCCAGGTTCGATTTTACGGTAGAAAATGTTGCCTTCCCTCCACATGAGGCCTAGTTTACAGTTCCTTGTTGAAGGGTTAGTTAGTACTGGTTAGTACATAGTCCAGGGTTAGTTAGTACTGGTTAGTACATAGTCCAGGGTTAGTTAGTACTGGTTAGTATATAGTCCAGGGTTAGTTAGTACTGGTTAGTACATAGTCCAGGGTTAGTTAGTACTGGTTAGTATATAGTCCAGGGTTAGTTAGTACTGGTTAGTATATAGTCCAGGGTTAGTTAGTACTGGTTAGTATATAGTCCAGGGTTAGTTAGTACTGGTTAGTACATAGTCCAGGGTTAGTTAGTACTGGTTAGTATATAGTCCAGGGTTAGTTAGTACTGGTTAGTACATAGTCCAGGGTTAGTTAGTACTGGTTAGTATATAGTCCAGGGTTAGTTAGTACTGGTTAGTACATAGTCCAGGGTTAGTTAGTACTGGTTAGTATATAGTCCAGGGTTAGTTAGTACTGGTTAGTACATAGTCCAGGGTTAGTTAGTACTGGTTAGTACATAGTCCAGGGTTAGTTAGTACTGGTTAGTACATAGTCCAGGGTTAGTTAGTACTGGTTAGTATATAGTCCAGGGTTAGTTAGTACTGGTTAGTACATAGTCCAGGGTTAGTTAGTACTGGTTAGTACATAGTCCAGGGTTAGTTAGTACTGGTTAGTACATAGTCCAGGGTTAGTTAGTACTGGTTAGTATATAGTCCAGGGTTAGTTAGTACTGGTTAGTACATAGTCCAGGGTTAGTTAGTACTGGTTAGTACATAGTCCAGGGTTAGTTAGTACTGGTTAGTATATAGTCCAGGGTTAGTTAGTACTGGTTAGTACATAGTCCAGGGTTAGTTAGTACTGGTTAGTACATAGTCCAGGGTTAGTTAGTACTGGTTAGTATGTAGTCCAGGGTTAGTTAGTACTGGTTAGTACATAGTCCAGGGTTAGTTAGTACTGGTTAGTATATAGTCCAGGGTTAGTTAGTACTGGTTAGTACATAGTCCAGGGTTAGTTAGTACTGGTTAGTACATAGTCCAGGGTTAGTTAGTACTGGTTAGTATATAGTCCAGGGTTAGTTAGTACTGGTTAGTATATAGTCCAGGGTTAGTTAGTACTGGTTAGTATATAGTCCAGGAAAAATGGTAAGGTGAGAATCGGCCGACGTATGTAACAGCAACTGCAGAATTGTTGAAAAACGGTGATAAATCCAAGTAAAAAAATAATTACATGAAACGCTGTTAAATGAGTATTGAGATAAATCCTATTCAACTACTTAGGCTTTGTTCTGTTTCATGATTCACAATGATTTTTATTGGTTTGTTCAGGTCTTTGATGGCCTTAAATTAAATATGGTGTTAGTACAGTAGCTATAAAATATTCAAACATCTAGATGACCGATTGTAAAAGTTGAGCAGCGTATGACGTTGGGAGACAGACAGTTGACCGGCACTTAGATTAAAACGTTCTTAAAACCACCTCCACTGTGACACTCTTATAATAATAACAGAATATCAATCTGCCTCAGTGATATTTAGATATACCTCGGCCATAGATCTCTCAGAAACAATACAAACCCTTTCCCCTGCGTTCTCACTCATTCCATTTCTCTGTACGACCATTCAGTTGGTTTTAGATCAATAATGACAAAGATTTAGTATCACGTTAACACTTCGACGAAAACATGATAAAATAAGAGTATTATTAAAATGTAAACAAGGGTCGATTGTTAAACAAACAGCACAAAGATAATTTTAACTTCACTATTTCGCGACAAATTGATTTCTTAATGAATTGGGGACATTTTCCGGAATTGGGGACTTATTATATTAGCACATGGAGCAAACATGTCAACATTGATCGTACAGGAGTGTTTTCATAATTATAAAAAAATCACTCGTCTAATACAATAATGGAATATTAAATGGCGGTCTTTTTGTTAGCTTCTTTTCTTTACGTGTTCTCGAGCTATGGTCCTTTAATGAGTTGCATAACTAGACAAGTGGAACTGTTATGAAAGCGTTTACGTAACTCAATGTTTGTAAAGCCGTTAACCTCATTATTCGCACGTTTGAAATCAATGCATGTAGATTACAGAGACATGCATAAAATGAAATCAATCTAGTCTAAGTTTTCAGACAAGTTGTGAATTTATTAGCCACGTTGAGAGACCAAACAACCACTGAAAGCATTTCCACTCTGAACTTATCACAGATACTTCAGAGACTAATTATTTAAAGAAGTCACGTGTATTTACATACAGATGTTTCTCCACAGGATTGTCTTGGATCTAAATCATACCATTAAGCAATGTTATCTGAACTGTGTAAGCTTTTTACACGACAGATGATTCCTTGACAATTTAAGGTTTTAAAGCATTCATTCTGTGACGACAGTAACAAAAGCATTGTATCCTTAACTGAAAGTCGTCAATGTACACTTTTAACCGTTTCTGAAAAGACTTCATTACAATTTGAGGAAAGTCAGACAGCCTGAAGTAAAGAAACGTCTATTTCTAAATACTATTCTGTCATTAACCAATGAAATCGTATAAACCGGTCATCTGCAAAAAACACTATATTAATTTTAATCACATCGTGTACAAATCACGATACACATTTTTGTACTTTGAGAAAATGATTCTGTTACAGTCTAACCTGAGAACAAAGGCCACCTTTAACAAGACGTACTGATGACTTTAGTGACAGGTGACCTTTATTCGGAGATCATTATGTTCGTTTAATCACAGGATGACCAGTGTCTACAGGTGGCATCTGACACAGGCTTGACAGTACAACATGTATTTGAAATAAACTTATGTCATGTCGTTCATTTAAAGAACCACGTGATGTTATGAATTATGTTAACGAATAATTTGATACCATTAATAAAAATGCAGAACAAACAAACGGCTGTCAGTAGACCTTACTAAAAGTCTTTGGTTATTTGACCTCTATCACATCAAGCTAACATGATGCGTGATACAGGAATAAAGTTGGTATAATGTCTTCTATCAAATGGCAATGGAAACCCCGACACCTCTCAGGAAACTTGATCAAGTCACCTTTCTGTGACAATTTTATGTTCAGAAAAGACGTTTTGCAGCAAATCTCTAGCTGTTCTCTTTTAAAATGAATATTATGTGTTCTCAAATTTCCTAGCAAGCCTTAAATTATTCTCATATTACAATGACTGTACTAAGCTATGTCATTAACGAAGCTTACAAAACAACCTCATTGATCCCACGCCCACAAATGTCTCATTATATTTATTTTTAATGAATGCAATATTGTATAATAAGCAACATCACTAAATAGAACATTAATGTCCCTGCCAGATTTATTACTTATCGATCATGTCAGTTGAATGTATTAATGGAACTGTTGGACGTTAAAATAACCGCATTATTGACAGTGATTGTCTGGAGTTCATAGTTTTTCTCGACGATTGGAATAAAAATGATAACAACAAAGCACGGTAAGACACAAGATTAGTCGTAACAATCTAGAACAGCTTCATCGCATGGGGAATTTTGAATTTCAATACTTATTATTCTTCCTGTTGGCTACTTGTTATTACACTGTCACATCAGCGGTATCGATGAAGACACACTATCAGGTCTTTTTCGGGTATTCCGTCGAACTTTATATCTTCTGGTGATAATAATTTGGTTTAGACCAGACCTCTTCTCTTTCTTTTGAATACACCCTGCAAGACTGGAGTAGGTGTTCCGACGTCTGTTCTTCCTACCCACAGGCACAAATTAGCGACTCGGCCAGCTTCAACTTCATGTGCACATGTGCATTGAATATGTAGTGGCCAGTTCGCAACCTGAATGTTATCACCTGCTCAGCTCTATGAAGGAGATGATAATCATTCCTTTTTAGTTAGGGTGTGAACTAGACCTTCAGGATACATTGATTTTCCCCAAAGGAAACTATAACACCTGTGGTTGATATTGTTTAGTACCTGCTTTGGCCATTAGGTCTGCCTTTTCGTTGCCAGGAATGCCACAGTGGGAAGTGGGTAGGTATCCACGTCAGGACGACCTCCACAAGAGAGGTCAGCTCCTGCAGGATTTCAAAACAAAAGTCACTAATTGAATTGTATTAATAACAATAAATATGCCATTGATATAACGCCAGTACGGTTCCCAGTTTGTGTAGTCAAAATGGTGGCAGAAATCTGCATTCCTTGTTTTTTTTTATATTCTGTATTCTAATGTTGAGCATAAGTCGAATGTTGATATCTCGATATACGCGAATACTCGTAGCTTCAGAGTATTTTGTTTTTCGTCCACCCCTTCAAACTAATGGATTAAAATAATTTGAGCGAATTCATTACTTTATGTTATCAAATAAGCTTCTTAACTTTTTTTGAATGGACGGTGTTCGGTTGATTAATTTGTTATGCCATGGCCTGTGTTCGTGCGACTTTTACCAAGCAGTTAGCAAGCTTGACGTATATTCATATACATTTGTACATAATGATGAATTGAGTGATGGGCATGGTAAACAATGTCTGTTAATGGTGGGTACATGTAGGTAGTTAATTGAATATGTCCTCTTAATGATTTGCAGTCAAACGTGTGAATAAAGGCCATCCTTGGAATTAACATTATATGGCCTTTATAGACAGATGACCTTTGATTCATTCTAAATAATCGTCTTTATTCACGGGATGACCTTTATTCGTAGTGGCCGCTAACATAGGTTTGACTGTTTTTAAAGTGATTGGATTTTATAATCAGACAATATCGATGGGTAATTCAAAATCTTCCAAGTTCAACTGAACTCTTTCGTTAGTTCAGATACTCAATCTGCTTATTCTTCTGATTCAGACCGTAATACAATTAGCAATCAACGCAATCAATAGATATTTAAGACAGATTGTGATCACCAGAGGTGATTCTATCTCGTTTCAATGTCCAATCATGCTCTCAATGACGAACTATTCCTTTAAATGGAACTAGAACAAGCGGTTGAGTGAACTTTGCAGCGATATGTGAGCCATGTTTTTAACTATGACGCCATTTGATACAATTGAATACGAACTTTTATATGGGGTTTTATACGAATTTATTTAGATTATTGACATAATAATGAATGTAGTTTCATACAGTCTAAAGTCCTGTCATTTAAGTTAGCGACGGAACGGTCTCGGGTAAGGCATTCATATGAACCAAAGCGTTTATTTATTCTGTCAGATGCACGAAGACCTCCCGAACATCAGTAAAAAAGATAATACAATTATTGAATATAACAGCCGCACCATCTTTTCCTGAAGACTTCTACGTTGTGACTTCAACTGTTCCATTTAATAAATCCAATCTTGTCCATTCGTACGGTCGGCATCGATTTGGACACTATGGATACTTGGGTAATGTTCGTTTCTTCACAAAAAACATTTTTATCTGTCATATTTTATAATTATACAATTAGAATTACAACGGTTCTTTCATTGGTGTATTTTCACAACAAACTAACGCAGACATCCTTTGTTTGACCATTATATTCCCTGATCTTTCAAGCAAAGATATTGTTAAAAATACAATCAATACGTATATCCATATGGAATTTGTTTGCTACATTATTTCTATGAGTATATTCAAACTGCTTTATCTTACCAACTTAATCAGCAAGATTTTAACATAATAATTATCTTGTCAATGAAACTCCTCTTATGGTTAAATTAGTTCGGTTTGACCTCTTATAGCTCTTTTGGACTAATGATAATTACCAGGCAACACTGTTATGGAGTTACTGTGCTAGAAACAGTTTTGTTAACTTGTGCAGTCTGTTTCTTTGGTTGTGGAGAACAAAAGTTTAAACAATTAGACCTTTGCCTTCTTTTCTTCTATTCCTCAACGACGGATATTCTGTTTCTTGTTATTGTGTCTCCATTATATATAGTTTTGGAGTGTTGTGTTTTTTAATGAGTACTGGGAAGTATCGTCACGTAGGTTACCAGAACAGAACAGAACAGTTACCAATAACTCATGTCAGTGTACTTGTGTTGTTCTTAGTAGGGTCCGATAATTTATCTTTATATAGCAAGCACAATTCTCTACTTGTCGTGATTTGTGTCGTTTATTTAATTTATTATTATTCATATTTTATATATTTTTCTAAAACATGGTACATAGGAAATATATTACACAAAATGGGCATATAAAGTTACAGTGTTCAAACAAACAAAAAATATTAAAGGTAAATAATATCAGTAAAAAATTGAAACCATGTCAAAAACGTTAAAATACAAGGATATTACAAAAAGGAAGTAAATCCTTATTTCCATTGTGATCCTTTATAAAATTATATGTAAATAACCAAGAAAACAACAACAAATAATATTAATATGAAAAAATAATACAAATTTATCTTAGAGATAATTATTATCACAGAATAAAATTACTATCACAGAATTTACATCATTATCTAAGAACTATTGATATTTAAAATGTGTATAAAAACAACTTCAAACACCAGCAAGCAGATGGGCTTTGACGGTGGACTTAAACTGAGGGAGGTTTAAATCTTAACTTCTCTTATATGCTGTGGCATTTCATTCCAGAGGGAGCAACCTTGATAAGCAAATGATCGTTTACCAAAACCCGTAACCATGGGTAGACAGAATCTTCCGGTGTCTGTAAATTAATCATTGGAAGCATCAACTGACACTCTGAACCTAGTGGAATAGTTATGAACTGAACTAAGTGGAATGGAATGCTCATTTAGGTAACCTGGTGCTCTACCACCGTAGATTTTGAATACATGGCACAACATCATTTGATCAACCCTTTTTGAGACAGGTAACCAGTTCAGCTTGACAAAATGACTTTGATCAATATGAGCTCTTGCTTCTAAATCTAACACAAATCTGATCATTTTGTTTTGGGTGACCTGTAGCTTGTTCCTAAGTTCCTGAGTCAAGCTGTTATATCAAATTGAACAACCATGGTCAAAATGACACTGAATAAAGGATGTTGCTAATAACCTTTTAGAATGTGGATTAAGGAACTTACTTTAAGTCCTACTTTATGAAAAATATATTCATAATGTTACTGTTCTCGTGCATTTCATTTTATTAGATTTGTATATATATCTTTCTGATAAATGGGAGTTTAATTAAATCCTGTTAGACATTTAGGTGACCAAAATACAAATGTGGATAATTAATTGAAATTGTTAATACAAACACAATTGTATTCCATATTAGATACTTCATATTTTGTTCTCTGTGCGACCGTCTATTTTAATATATTACAGTTTGTCTTATATTGATCATTTAAAGTAACATTTTCACCTTGTAATTTAGTCCACTTTTGAAGTAAGTATCGTTTTAGATTCGGTGACTTGTCGTATTTAGAATATTTGAACAGTTTACACAACCTAATCGAAATTAACCCATTGTAGATAGTATTAATAAATTCGTCTTGTTAAAACATTGGCTAAATATATTTGTTTGAATTTGTTAGATAAAATCAATGATCATTAACGGGAATAATGGTGACTAGAATTTCAACCATATGTTTCACATAATTGAAGAATAAATAATCCTTTTATTCGAATACCGGTAAATAGAAGAATTACACAAATACACTGTACCAACATTCTTCTGAAAAGGTCTAGTTTCAGGAGGGATTAAATGGAAGAGTGATTACTTAAAAAATTTGATTAACATATAAAAAATATACCAAAGCTCTCATCCAAAATCAATAACCTATCCAGTTGGTGTAAGATCAAAATACCATCATGTCCGTTTTTTAACGCATTTCCTGTTTCTGTATATGAATAAAATATCATATACAGAAACAGGAAATGCGTTAAAAAACGGACATGACCCCGCTGACAGCTTGACTGAACCTCGAAAGAACAAACAGACGAACAAGGCAATCATTATAATTATATGCCTGCACCATTTGACGCCGTGGGCACAAACATCACTACATTAAAAGTATTGTATACGGTATATGCGAATACTAGTAATTAATGAAGCTTGTTTAGTAATATGCTACCATCTCCATTCTAAGGAACTGAACTAAATGGATGTTATTAGTGATTAAAAGTTGTATTGAACGTTATGGGACACTATCTTCTACCATACATAGAGTTTTGAACTAAAATATTTTTAGATATGGACGCAAGACGGAAAACAATTTATACATTACGTGAGCTGAGGAAACAATACAGAGAAAGAAAAGTTCGCCAACGCAACACGACAGGGATAGTGCACCCGAAAAGAAGACAAATGTGATTGAATTCTGTAATATTAGTAACTTGCTGAAAGTGCTCTCATCTACAGCTACTGTCTTGGCCAGAACAAATTATCTTGCTAACGGTTACTCGAGTAACAGTATGGTTTGGGGCATCTTATTACAGCAAAATTAAAAGCACGAACATGATTTAGAGCGAGTTGTTCCTCTTGTTGCAACTTAGTTCAGCTTATGCGTTTATACTACAATGTACGTCCAAATTACGTGCTCACTACGTCCATGCAGACTGAACTGCGCTCTCACTAGGTCCCAATAACGTCCTCATTGCATTCACTCGCTCCGTATGTATACTGTACAATGTGTCTTTTTATTATAACTGGTAATGATGGCCGAACAGAAGTCTTCTTTCTGCTGATAGCCATGCACTAACATAACATAATCTAGATTGCTTCATGTTCCCTTTTTTCTATTTCGTATTTAGAAAATGGCAATTTGAGCATCCAAAATGGCTTCTTGTCCTGGTACAATAACAAATTGCGTTCATTTGTTAACATATATTTGACTGGAAATGAAAGAATGGGGTATGAATCCAGTATTTATACCAATTGCTCAGAACCTGACAGGAACGTACTGGGTACCTGTTGCAAACGTACTAAAGACGTGACGGAGCAAAACTACAACCTAGTGCAGTCTTCTGTAACGTGATGTGGACGTACTATGGTCTTAGCATACACCTGGTTGAGACGTAGTGAGAACTTAACTGACGTAACAAAAGCGTAGTGACAACCCAGTGACAACGCGGTGAAAATCGCTTGCTGTTTTTTCAAGTCCGCACCACGCTTCTTCTGCGTCAATGAAGTTCCAACTAGGTTTTAGTCACGTCCGTGTTACGTTCTTACTACGTAAGGACTGCGTTCTAATTTGACCACGTCCCCGCCACGTTATTTTTTGACATGTCAAAAGTCCCACCACGTCCTTCACGTCCACGAAGACCATACCACGCTTGAACCGGTTCCTACTGCGTCCTCATCACGTTAATCAGGTTCTTGCCACGTCCTGTCAGGACGTGGTGGACGTAGTGCAAACGTGGCCCTAGTGTGATGGGGGTATTACCACAGCCGCCACTCGCTCAGCGCGCATGCATTCTGATGCGGAACAAAGTACGACGTTTACTACATCCGCCATCCTTATGTCCCCATTCCATGTTGCAATGCAAGTCTATGTTAGTTCTGCTTCTATGAGTACTTTCAGTATTTCGAATTATTTATGAATTATAAATTGATGCATGCACTGTTTGACGTTTTGTACATGAAAAAATCAGAGTTTTTGTCTTTTGAACATTATACCAGTACCTGCTTTGGTCCCTGACCTAACTGACCATATGTCTGTCATTCTGTAGCATTATCCGCCATTTTGATTACCCATTTTGTTACATTCTGAGAGAAATTTACAAGATGGTACACCTGGTTATGGGTTTTACGTGCGTTTAAAGACATAGAACAGCTCCTATAATTATGTAAGTGACCCTCAAGTTACAAGACGTCTAATCTCTTGTTATTACCCCCTACTGTTGAATCGGGGGTCTTGTTGGTCTATAAGTAACATGTCTCGCATTCTTGGTTCAATGACTTTAAGTGGACGTGTGATTGGTAGTTTGATAACGAACCTTCGAAGGAGACTCAGATATACGCAATAAATAAAAAGCTCACGACAAGCATAGACAATAAGTCAAAGTGTGGTTTATTTTTACACATGATATTAATTTCAAGTATTAAAGATGAAATGTTAATCTTTGTATCTTACTCCTCCTAAGGACTGGAAGGACTGACACCATCACTAGACGTCGATTCTTGTCACTTATCTCCATGTACTGTTCTATCATTAAAAAATAAACATTTAGACGATATATCACGTTTCAATTACATTAATTATTTCCTGTCATCATTTATAACGCTATCTTATCATCATCACCTTGTATATAAATTACAGTTTCTGTCAAATTCAGCTAAGTTCATTGTAACTGATGCATGCATAATATTGAAAGGCCACAAGTGCATGTTTTGTACCTCATCAATAATTCCCCCTTATAACTCAATATAGAATCGTGCAGAACTATCTAAATGCAGATTATTCTAATAACGATTCAGTAAATGAAAGCCTCAATGACTGCACTGAGTCTACAATTCGATCCAACCCTCTGACTAGATATCCTTTTTAAAAGCATTGGAGTAGCTTGAATGGTGTGTATCACATTTTGTACAAAAGCATATCTTATTTCATTGAGGAATAATAATCGATTTATGAATTAAATAAAGTTGTTGTTAAATGTATCGCTGAAAATGAGAGTTAGAAAAGATTGTTAAGATTTGTATCATTTTTATTAGATTTTAATTGCGTCCTCAGCCAATTCGTAATGTTTAATCTTACTTTGGTATAGGTTTGAAATATTCCTTATAGAATATATTTGGAAAGGCGCAATTATATTATTTTCAGATTAAATAACTTACTTTGAACAAATTTGGAGGAAAATAATTCTCAGATAAAGTTTTAAAAATTCATTAGCGAACAAAGCCATAATTTCCAACCAAGGTAGATGATATATTCACTCTTACAATAAGTTTGACAACTTTTGACATCCAACCATTTCATAAAATAATAATGATTTCAGAAATCAACATACAAACATAGTATGATAAATCCCAAAAGGTTTGGACGCCATAACTTTTAAGACAAAATGCACTCAATATGCTTTGGCGTTTGAATATACTGTAAAACAACCAGCACTTTAAGTATGTGTGGTTGTATAATAACGATCAATGAAATAATCATGTTTAAGATTTTAAACACACAACAAACGAGTCTTATACCTAACACCAAAATGCAAAATTATGATTACAAACAGATTGCTATCTATGTTCGATTACGTCTGTCCAACTACAAATACTCTCTGCATTTTAATGTGTTGGGTCTCTCGCCGCCAGGGTCATTTGATCACTTCCCTACCAGTTAACGAAGGTTTAACTCTCATTGAGTGGTAAGATAACCACCGACTTTCTTTAGGGTGTCTTGAAAGTTTCTGCGTACTTGATATTTCCCCGTTCATGGATTAGATTTCAACTAATTACTTGTCAGAGACTGACATCACAATCGTAAATACTCGGGCATACCCGTCAAGAGAAATACGCCTCGTTTATGAGTGTAGGTTTACAAATTGTGGTAATGCGGTTTTTCGTCACTACTTTTTCAACGCTAGTCAATCGTTTTCAAGAATCACTCTCAGAAAGCCTGACTTTCAAACGTGTTTATTGTTTGTGAATCAAGTATCTATTGAAAGAGAAACAGATTGTTTCCTTCGTTGAATTCCAGCAGTGTTAGCCATAAAACTTGACAACAACAAAATGGCGGCCTGTCTATTAATTACTAGGTATTTTCTTCACTAGACAAAAACCAAGGAGTTCCAATTGAGACTGACCACTGACTCGAGGTACCTTCTCCCCTTCGTTAGCATTGTCGTCTATTTCAGATTTAGACGGTTATGTTTTGGAAGGGCTGTGGATCGTTGGGTAAGTGGTGATTCAACACTTACGATCCACAAATCGAATCACGAATCTTTTGTCAAGTAAACCATCTAAAACACTAGAATTGCTGCCAGCTAAGTTTAATTTTCTTTTAGGAAAAAAAGTAAATCAATATAAATTTATATCGAATACCTATATATGTCTTTGTTTATATGTACTCCCTTCCAATTAATTGATTTACCAGTATCATTATTTAAAGAGCCGATTGGACCTCTTGGCAAACAAAGTAGTCCATGATTAGACGTAACATGTATATATTCAGAGAAAAGGTATTTTAAGAACAAAAGAATGCACTTTTAAGTTTGTTTAAAAAAAGATCGCGAAACACGAATCTTAGTAATGACGATTGTTCATACTCGCTTTTTCAATCTGATACCCGAGTACTTGGATACTCGCCACAGTTAAAATTTGTTACGTAAATGACCATTTTCTGGTACGTGATTCTCGCGTCAACATATCAATGAACAGATGTCGGAAACTTGATATGATTATAAAGATGATATGATAGTTAACAACACGATATCTAGCATTACCATGGCATCACCAATCAGTGTCACTGATCTAAATAGACTAAGTGCAAAGTCGCTTGTCCTTATGATTATTAATATAATGCTTACTTTGGTTCACCATTACTATAATCATTTATTATATCTCGATATATATCATTCTCTGGTCGAAGACTAAGACAAATATCTATATAGACTTTTTTATATTTATTTATTAATTTAGTGTGATAAGGTAAGAAGGATCGACCTTTTATTATGCTGCGTTGTCTTTATAAAGGGTCTTACTAAACATACAGTGTATTATTTATAAGTTGCTAACTACTAGTATATTGTTCTTCTTACACTACCACATTTGTTTCTCATCAAATGTGCTCGTAACTATGGGTTTGGTGTTAGGGCTTTTGGGTGTTTGCATCTTAGGAGTGTTTGGATTTTGAGGATGTTCGCGTAATTGGATTTGGGTACTACTATTTGG